>JAOQMP010092887.1:0-16159 GCA_027563575.1 Erythroxylum pedicellare
CTAAGCAATGTCAGATTTGTGCCTGGAATAAGGAGAAATCTGATCTCGGAAAGCTTGTTTGATAAGCAAGGCTTTCAAATCAGATCTAAAGATGGACTTAGAGAAATCCTAAGGGATGGAAGAGTCATCATTAGAGGAGTTGAGAGGGGTGGCCTGTATTATGTAATAGGCACAACTGAAATTAATCAAATTTCAGAAAGTACAAACCTTGAGCCAACCAAGCAATGGCATGCTAGGTTGGGTCATGCAGGCAACAAAAGCCTGCTCCATCTCTCTAGGCAAGGTATTATACCTGAAAAGAACCTACAAAAGCTAGATTTATGTGAATCCTGTATGCTTGGTAAGCACCACAGGTCAGCATTTCAAAGGAGAGCTAAGAGAGCCACAGAGATCATGGAGTATGCTCACAGTGATCTCTGGGGGCCAGCTCAAGTCCCCATAGCAGGAGGGAATTTGTACTTTATGTCCATAATTGATGACAAGTCAAGAAAATGTTGGGTTTACCCTATGAAGAGGAAGGATGAGGCACTGGAGGTTTTCACAAGATGGCACACTCTTATGGAAAACCAAACTGGGAGAAAATTAAATGCCTAAGGACTGATAATGGGCTGGAGTATTACAATAAGGAATTTGAGGAATACTGCAGTAAAAATGAAATCCTAAGGCATAAGACTGTTAGAGCTACTCCAAAGCAAAATGGAGTAGATGAAAGATTGAATAGAACTCTCCTAGAAAAGACTAAGTGCATGCTCCTCTCATCGGGTTGCTCACATTCTCTTTGGGGGGAAACAATTAGGACAACAGTCTATTTAATTAATAGGCTTCCAACCTCGGTTAATGACTATAAGACTCCTCAGGAAATTTGGAGTGGTAAGAAGCCGAAGCTCACACGCCTTAGGACTTTCGGATGTGCAGCCTATGCACATTAGAAAGAGGGAAAATTAGATCCTAGAGCGGTCAAGGGAGTGTTTCTAGGATATCCAGAAGGTATAAAAGGTTATAAGCTCCTACTGCTCCAAAAGGGAGCTTACAAAACAATCATAAGCAGAGATGTCATCTTTAAGGAAGATAAATTCTCTCTACTGAATAAGAATTCACAAAATTCTGATCTCCATAGTGAAATTCAGGAGAATTTAGGGGCATCAAACCCATCAGCCCATTTCTATGTGCCACCAGAAAATGAAGAATGTGGTCCACAACTACTGATGTGGAGCCTATGCACGGCTCAACACATCATGAACTAAGGGCAGAAGGGGCTGAAGCTGTGAGTGAATAAGAAATCCCTTAAACAACTTCAGCTGAAGAACAAGGAAGCATACAAGACTATCGATTGACTAGGGATAGACAGCCAAGGCAAATAATTCCTAATAGGAGGTATTTTGATACAAATTTGGTTAAATATGCTTGCCTTGTGGCTGAAGGTATTGAATGCAAGGTTTCTGAAACTTTTGAAGAAGCTATGGCTAGAAGTGATGCTGAATAGTGGAAGGAAGCTTGTGAAAAGGAGTATTCTTTCCTAATGAAGAATAAGACATAGATTTTGGTACCTAGACCTCCTAAAGTTAAGTTGATAGAAAACAGATGGTTATTCAAGGTAAAAGAAGGAATAACAGAATCTGAACCTAGAATCTACAAGGCAAGAATTGTAGCTAAGGGGTATAGGAAGAAGGAAGGGGTTGACTATAAAGAGATATTCTCACCAGTAGTTAAATTTAAGACAATCAGACTTATTTTGGTACTAGCAACTGTCTATGACTGGGAAATCCATCAAATGGATGCCAAGACAGCCTTCCTATATGGAAAGCTAGAGGAGACCATCTACATGAAGCAACCAACTGGTTTTGTAGATCAAAAGAAATCTGATTATGTCTGCCTGCTTCAGAAGTCCCTATATGGGCTGAAGCAAGCAACTAGACAATGGAACAAAAGGTTTCATGAAATAGCTAGTGAGATTAATTTTATTAGAAGTGCCTATGACTACTACCTATACTACAAGGACTTAGGAGGGATAGAAGCCATCTTCATGCTGGTTTATGTGGATGATTTGATCATTACTGGAAAGGAGCTAGGTAGAATAATTGAGGTAAAAACCAATATGAGCAAGCACTTTGAAATGAAAGACCTAGGAGAGGCTCAGAAGTTGCTAGGGATGTAAATTATAAGGAATATGAGAGAAGGGAAACCGCGGCTGAACCAGAAAAACTACATCCGAAAGGTTTTAGGTCAATTTAATATGGAATTGGCAAAACCTACCTCCATTCCTATAAGCCAACATCTTCAGATGGTTGTAGACAAGTGCCCCCAATCTGAAGAAAAAAGGAAACCTATACTAACATACCCCTATGATGTTGGAGTTGGTAACATCATGTATATGGTGCTGTATACCAGACCTGATCTTGCTCATGCTATAAGCATTCTAAGCAAGTTCATGTCTAATCCTGGCCTTGAGTATTGGCAAGGACTGAAGAATGTCTTCAGATACCTTGCTGGAACCCTAAGCCATGGACTGTGTTTCACTAAGTCTAAGCTAATAAACAATAACATTCTAAGCTTACATGGATATGTAGATGCAGACTATGTAGCAGATAAAAACACAAGGAAATCAATGTCTACATACTTTTTTACACTAGCAGGAAACACAATAAGTTGGAAGGTATAGCAACAATCAATTATATCACTCTCAACCACAGAAGCAGAATTTTATGCAATCACAGAAGGGGTAAAGGAATTAACATGGCTAACAGGCATTCTAGCATAAATTAAAACTAACCTAGCTACAGCAGTAATTTTCACAGACAGTCAAAGTGCTTTGTACCTGAGCAAAGACCCCGTCTTGCATGAGAGGTCCAAGCATGTTGACATCAGACTCCATTCTGTGAGGGATAAAATAGCTCAAGAATTCTTCAACCTGGAAAAGATCAAAGGTGAGTTAAACCCTTCAGATTTTGGAACTAAAATACTAACCCAAAAGAAATTTATATTTTTTAGGGATTACTTACAGATTTCAGAAGCCCCATGACTCCGAAGGCAGATCTGATCGATATCAATGAAGTGAAGAAAATTAGGGTTTCGGGTATTTCAAAAATTTCTCTCGGGATTTTCAGATCTGAGCTGAAATTGATGAAGAAGAAGGTGAAGCCCCATGAAATCAAAGTCGATTTCATCAGATCTCAAAGTTACAAAAAAAAGGTTTCCGGTTTTGTTTTGAATCACACACAGACTAGGTTCTAAGTATCGATTAACAGAGAAGGAGGGAAAAGATGTGATGAATATTACGATATTCTCCATTAACCCATACATAGAAGCAACAGAAAATTGAAGAAAGCATGAAGAATCAAAGCAATTGGTGTCTGAAATGTCGAAGGAAACGTGAAGAAAAGCTCTCGAAACTTCAGCTGAAAAACAGAACAAAGTGACTTACATCAGTCTCCCACGTGACACACACCTCTAAAACTCAAGTCAGAAGCAACCAAGCAAAGCAGCGTCGTATTACCTAAGCTATAGAGCTCTATACACTTTCTTTTGCTGTAAACAGCAATACACACTGAAGCAATTTAAAAGGGACAGAACACATGCATAAAGTAGAGACAAAAACGCAGCAAGAAAGGCACAAAACGCAGTGTATCAGGAGGCTACTTAAGAGGACCCACGTGAAGAGCACATGTCAGTTGTTTGACTCATTCAAGCGCCACATTCGAGAGAGTCATCTTCTTCAAGCAATAAAAGGAGTCACATGAGAGGCACATGATCGATGTCTAATTCAAGCAACTCATCTGAAAGCCTCATTCTTCATCTTCAGCTATAAAACAAAGGCGGAAGACACCAGACAGTATAGAACATATACATCACACAGAAAACTTATATCTTCAATTTACTTTGTATTCAATATTGAGAGTGCAAGAAAGAGAGATTGAAAAAGAAAGGATTGAGAGTTAGCTAGAATACTTACCAGTGGGTACTAAAAGAGTGAAAGCCTCTTGAAAGTGATTTTAAAAAATCACTCAACTCTGTAACCTATTTCATCTCTTTCTGTATTAGTGAATTTCTCCACCACTGTCAAGTGGGAACTTTGAATGTAAATAGTTTCAAACTATCGAACCAAGTAACTTGTGTCTTTTTTATTTTCTGCAATTGATTTACATTTGCAAAGTTAACCAAGCTTAATCAGTATTTGTGTTTGAAAGATAACATGAAAGCAGTAAAATCCCAACACTTGGTTTTAGAGGACTGTAAACTGCTGTAAGCGAAACAAGACATATTTGACAGAAAATCCAATATAAACAGCCTTAAGATTCCACCTTACATCCCATGTGTTTCTATACTTTTCCATCGTTTCTTGTTGTGAAAAATACTCATACCTAGCTCATCAACATGAAAGAAAGGAAGAATTGGAATCTTAAGACGATTCATCAAACACACGTGTCAGGTCTTCCAACACTTAATTTTCTGTAAACCTTTAATTATATTATTTTCTTTATCCCATCATATATGACTCCACAAGACTCCATTGGAAACCAAGTCCCCCACGCACCCATGCGCACATGTCTCCCTTCTGACAACCAAATCAACCATATCCTAACCTTTTTCATTATATATATATATATATGTACAGAGACTAAAGAGTACATAGTAAAGGTCGTCGGGGAAGATGATATTTCCCTTTAAATCTTTGTCAAGATCAGTCCATCATGAGTGTCAAGAACCTGAGATCAAAACCGATGGCACCGCCACGTGGTTAACTGTGTGGAGAAAGTCACTTGTTATCAGTTGCAAGGGTTTTACAGTGATCAATTCCAATGGAGACTTGGTTTACAGAGTTGACAGTTACATTGATCGTCCTAGTGAACTTCTTCTCATGGATGGATCAGGGAAATCTATCCTCAACATGCGTCGTCGAAAGGTAATATACGACAACTGCGACTATCTCTGAATATTATTCTGTTACTGATCGTTGCTTTTCTGACACTGCCGTATTGATAATGATTATTTAAATGTCAACAAGCCTGAAACATGTTTGTTTTAAACCCATAAACTATGTATGTAGAAATACCGTTGATTCTGATCATGTTTAATTTATTAATGGATTTCATCCATTTACATACGTCAAATAAAATAAATGTGTTGTTAATTCTGCCAGATGCTTGGCATACCACTGGATAGCTGGCTTGTGTATGGAGGAGGAGATGATTGTGCAACAAACCAAGTATCAAGCGACACAATTTGGCATGTAAGAAAACACATTAACTTGCTAGATTCCAACCAGAACGTAATAGCACATGTTTTCCGAGGAAAGTCAGAGAAGAGGCATTGTTACCTGGTTGAAGGGTCTTACACGTATCGATCATGCAAAATATTAGATGAATCGAGAAGGGTAGTGGCGGAAATCAAGCGAAAAGAAGCGAGCATTAATGGCATTTCCTACGGGGTAGAGGTTTTTCTTCTGGTTGTAGAGCCGGGTTTTGATCCTGGATTTGCTATGGCTTTGGTATTGATACTGGATCAAATGTTTGCTTAAATTTTGTTTCTAAAATTCTTTCTTCATCTTTTGAACGAGGATACATTAAGTTTTGGCACATTTAGAATATATCAGAATTTCAATTTTAGACAGTTGTTCTCTTTACAGAGGGAGATGAAACGTCTTGTTAAAGTGCCGTTCAAATTAAACGAAATTATCAGTCCTTTCCCTGTGAAGATTTTTTATGTATTGTCAACAAAACAAAAGGAAATTGCAAAGCCTAGGACAAGGTAAATATTTGATTGGAGGTGCGGGGAATCGATCGGCGTACCTCTCGCATGCTAAGTGACCGATCTATCATGTGAGCTACATCCGCTCAGATCCCTAAGGTTCGCCTTAAGAAAATTGATCTCTATTGTAAAAAGAAATTGTCAAAATACCTTACACAGGGCAAAGAATATCCCGGCTCTAAACTACAGGTGTCCTTTAATGTTGCAACATCGCCATCCATCATCCCTTCTCACAATCAATGCCGTCCCTGACGTGTACACATCCAACCCAGTTTGCCTACTAAGGCAAACAACAGCGGACATCCTCAACCGCTCCCCATTTTATGCAGGTTATGGAATTTAGGTTGACCACTGAAAGTTCTATTTGAAGACTTTGCAGGCGGTGGCCTGGCCCCATTCATCATTGTACTAGGGAAAGACTTTGTGGAGGGAATTGTGTGATAAATGACCGTTCAAACTCCCTCATTATTTCTTTGGTCAAAACATTTTTCACTCACTTCATTTATTGTATTCTTGTCCCATGGTAAACTATTTTATAATCTTGATATTGAGATTAATATACTAATATTTGTTAAGATTTAAGTAGTTTGTCTTTTGGTACTTTCTAAAGAGGTTGTACTAGTATTTACCCAAAAAAAAAAAAAAAAAAAAGAGGTTCTACTAGTTGCTCGCCTAGGACGGGAGCATGGTGCCAGTTACTGATTAAAGTTGGGCTTTTTGTTTTTTTTAATAGCCGATTTCGTCTGTTTTTCTAGCGGAGAATTATTCTTTGACCAAGTCGACGTAAGTTTCTATTTCTTCTCCACTATTTCAAACGTTCCAAATGTTATGTAAATTTGTCTCCACAATCTTAATCTCTATATTTGTCTCCACGATTTTTGGCTTCGTCCACACGTTTCTTCTCTAAAATTTGATTTGATTCTGATAATTGGTTTTGTACAAAGTTGCAAATACTGTATCGAATTTAGTATCGGATTGAGTTTTAGTATAGTACTGTATCAATATTGGTCAATATTGGGTACCATTTCGGATAATTTTTAAAATTTATGAAATAGTCCCTAAAATTTTTAACTTTTGAAAAATAATCCATTAGTATATTGTACAGTTGTATTGTATACTTTACTAGTTTACTGTTTACATTAATCTTGTTTTCAAAAATCATAATAATAAATAATAATCACAATTAATATGAAATAACAATAATTTTTAAATGTTTCACATATAAATAATAATCACAATTAATATAAAAAGACAATCATCATCATAGAAATATAAAATTAAGAATAATACAAAGTATTTAAAATATTACAATAACACAATTTCATCATTTTAGTAAATAATAATTACATCAAAATATTCAAAACATACAATAAAAACAATAATAAATATCCTTAAACAATTTATAAAAAGAGTTCATGAGAAGGAAACAATCAAATAAAAGTTAATCATGAAATAAAAACATTTATAGTTACATTACACATATAGAATTTAACATAAACATCAAATACAAGTAAAATTAAAAGAAGAGGAAGAACAGAAACCTGAAACGAAATTCAATCATCAACAAGAGGATACCTACTATAACTTCACTGACCCCAGTGACCATTTGATACAAAATCCTCATCATTGAGAGGAACTTCAACATCATTGTTATTCAAATTTAATGTACCAAATGACATGTCAATACTTTCCCATATAAGATTATCTTTTAAATCATTCACATCAACTAAATTCAGTTCTTAAGAAACCCAATCCACCAAAAGATCAATATTATCAATAAAAATTGGATCAATTGAACTACTTGTGTTATTAAGACTCCTAGTAAACAATTAAATTTAATTATAAGAAAATTATAAGAAATTATATCAAAATTAATAATGATAATAATGAAAATAGCATGTCTTTCCTGAAGCTTTAAATTGTAACGAATAAAAACCAAGTCATTCAACTTCTTATGCTCCAATTTATTCCTTTTTTAAGTGAATAAATTCAAATGTGCTCCAGTTTAGTTCACAGATGTTGCACTCACATATTGACTTAAAATCTGAATTGCAAACCTTTTCAATTTTGGAACATCATTTCCGAATTGATCCTACAAAGAAATTATAAGTTATAAGATAACAAAAGTAGTGTTATAAACAAAATAAAGTGATAATTAATTTTCAATAAATAAGAAAAAGGAAATAACTAATAACTGGAGAAAGTTTTCCTCTTTGTCGAATAACAATCGACATTCCAAAATTTCTATAAGACAATTTGTAAAGCTCCATTTGTGAGCTGAAAAGATCTTGCATCGCCTTAATGCTAACAATTGTTGTAATAGTTAAAAGCATTCCTCTATTAACTTCATCTTGTTTTGTAAGATCCAGTCTAAAATACACACTAGGATTAAAAAATGCCCCAGCTGCAAACAATGGAGAAGAAAGTTATCTTTCTCTTCTCTCATTAATGATTGAAAGATATGGTGTGTATAAAGAAGGCCTATGTTTCAGATTGGCCTTGATTGCTTCCGTCGCTCTCTCTATGGCATTAAAAATATAACTCATTGTTGGCTTTTCTTCACTATCAGTCAAGCGAAGCACCCTCACCAAAGGCTCACAAACTGGGATATCAAATTGACATTGAGACCAAAATTCTCTATCTTCCAGTATAATATTATAAACCTCTACTCCAACATTAGACCTAACATGCTGAGATGCAATCCACTCATCACTTGTAAACATTTGTCTTAACTCTTTCTTCATCGAAACAAAAGACTGAAGTGATAAGAAATTTGTGGCAAATCTTGTCACAGAAGGACAACACAAATTCCTACCATTGGTAAATTCATTTCTCATCAAATTCAACACACATGCATGATTATAAATGAACTTTGTTACCTTTTTAACTTTCTGCATAGTCTCATCAATGACAGGAAAATACTTAGGATCCCCTATATTTTCCAACTTTAGGTCAATGCAATGTGCAACACAATGAGTCTAAAAAAATAAATTATATGTATTCTACAACATTTTTCCTGCCACTTTATAAGCGGAATCAATGTCATTAATAAACTGAACACTGTTTTCCAGCCTTACTTTATTCACAATTTCATCAAATATCCTAAACAAGTCTCAGTATTTCTAATAAGGTCAGATACATCAATAGATTTCAAAAACATAGAACCATTTGAAGACTAAACCAAAAAATTTATAATAAGCTCTTGTCTCGTATTTGTCCAACCATCACACATGATTGAACATCTATAAGTACCTTAATTCACTCTTCTTTAAGCCAAATAACTTCTAATTTTAGTAACAACACAACTCAAAGGTTTACCTCTTAAGTCATCAATCGAAGAACCTTTGTATCCTAGACCATAAGAGGCTATTGTATCCATCATAGGTTGATAATAATAAGACTGAGAACCATTGAATGACGAACCTGTATCATATCACCATCTAGCTACTGCCATATCAACATTGTGAGCCGCATTTCTTGATTGCATTGCACTACGAATTGAAGGTTAGGCTCTAGGAGTTGTTCGTGGTGCAAAGAAACTAGTCACCTGTCTTCTTCTCTTCCTCACATCAGATTCAGATACTTGTTCTTGAGCCTGAGATGGAACACTACCAATACCACTACCACTTGCACCTTCAATATTTCCAAAATCACTACGAAAACTAGAAAATGGACTTCCACTACCAATTTCAAAATTCAACCTGTCCCTTCTATCTCTCTCATATATCCATCAAGCAATGTTTTCATCTGCCACTTCACATCATGAGTTACTTTTTTACAGGGTTCTACATATCCTTTAACCCCAGCTAATGTTTTTTTAATCGGATGATTCCTCCACCTTTCAAATGCTTGTTACAAAACAAGCAAATGATATGGTTTCTCATACCGGGAACCAATGCAGCATGAGCCCAAGTTGGATTATTGAATCTTCCTGAAGTGAGTTGATCAAGAGTACTTGAACTTTCTTCCATTTATCTGTACACATAAAAATAAATAACATATATTTTTAGTACATAATATGCATATCCATCTTATATATTTTAACTCATTCTGTATGATTACATTACATACAATTCAATTTCATGGAACATATTTCACTATAAATCAAAAGTTAACAATTCAAAACATTCAACATATATAATAACACAAACCATACATCAACAATTTTCATTTTCAACAATTTCTATTTCGAACAATCCCAAAACATTCATAATTCCATATCCATTTCTAACAATTTCCAATTCCAACATTCACAAAACATTCATAATTCTATTTCCAAAAATCACAAAACATTCATAATTCTATGTCCAACAATTTCTATTTCCAACAATCACAAAACATTCATAATTTCTATTTCCAACAATCACAAAACATTCATAATTTCATTTCCAACAATCACAAAACATTCATAATTCCATTTTCATTTCCAACAATTTCCAATTCCAATTCCAATAATCACAATACATTCACAAACAAATTTCCATTTCCAACTTCCACAAAACATTCATAAGTCCATTTCCATTTCCAACAATTATCAACAATTATCAATAATTTCCATTTCCAACAATCATAATTCCATTTCTATTTATAACGATTTTCAATTCCAATAATCACAAAACATTCATAATTCCATTTTCATTTCCATCAATTTCCAACAACTTCTAATTCCAATAATCATAATTCCATTCCATTTATAACAATTTATAACAATTTCCAATTCCAACAATCATAAAGCATTCATAATTTCATTTTCATTTCCAACATTCACAAAACATTCACAATTCTATTTTCATTTCCAACAATTTCCAATTCCAGCAATCACAAAACATTCATAATTTCATTTCCAACAATTTCCATTTCCAACAATCACAAAACATTCACAATTCTATTTCCAACAATTTTTACTTCCAATAATAACAAAACATTCATAATTTCATTTCCAACAATTTCCATTTCCAACAATCACAAAACGTTCATAATTCCATTTTCATTTCCAACAATTTCCAATTCCATTTCCAATAATCACAAAACATTCATAAACCAATTTCTATTTCTAACAATTTCCATTTCCACAAAACATTCATAAGTCTATTTCCATTTCCAACAATTTTCAAAAATTTCCAATTCCATTTCCAATAATTATCAACAATTTCCAATTCCATTTCCAAACAATCACAAAACATTCATAATTCCATTTCCATTTATAACAATTTCTAACAATTTCCAATTCCAATAATCACAAAACATTCATAATCCATTTCCATTTCCAACAATTTCCAAATCCAACAATCATAAAACATTCATAATTTCATTTCCATTTATAACAATTTCCAATTCCAACAATCATAAAGCATTCATAATTTTATTTCCATTTCCAACAATTTCTATTTCCTACAATCATAAAACATTCATAATTCCATTTTCATTTCCAATTCCAACAATCACAAAACATTCCTAATTTCATTTCCAACAATTTCCATTTCTAGCAATCACAAAATAGTCATAATTCCATTTCCAACAATCACAAAACATTCATAATTCCATTTCCAACAATCACAAAACATTCATAATTTCATTTTCATTTCCAACAATTTCCAATTCCATTTCCAATATTCACAATACATTCATAAACCAATTTCCATTTCTAACAATTTCCATTTCCAACTTCCATAAAACATTCATAAGTCCATTTCCGTTTCCAACAATTTCAAACAATTTCCAATTCCATTTCCAACAATTATCAACAATTTCCATTTCCAACAATCACAAAACATTCATAATTCCATTTCCATTTCCATTTCTATTTCCATTTCTAACAATTTCCAATTCCATTTCCAATAATCATAATACGTTCCTAAACCAATTTCCGTTTCTAACAATTTACAACAATTTCCATTTCCAACTTCCATAAATCATACATAAACAATTTCTATTTCCAACCATTTCTAACAATTTCAATTCAAAGTTTCAAAAATGAGGATCAAGTTGAAGGGTATGATACGATTTACATAATTGCCAAATAATGAATGGCATATCTTATACAATTGTTCATACACATATATTCTTAACATGATGATCAAGTTGAAAGATATATTCATAACATGAGGATCAAGTTGAAGGATACAGCTTCTTTGGAAATGGTTTTTTTCTTATTTAAAGCTTTAAATCTTCTTTTCATTTCCAACAAACCATAATATTATGTACACCATTTTATATTTCATTCTTAAATATATATGTTGCTTTTACAATTTTGAATTGACATTAATAAGTCTAAGTATAAATGGTTGGAACCTACAAGTCTACAACATATCCACAATTTGATAAAAGAAGTTCCTTTTTAGATACATTTATTATATCACTACTTTCACACACATTATATATTATAAATATTTATGATACCCTAGTAACCCTACACATATATATATTACCAAACAATTAAAGTTCAACATATTTTATACTCAATTAATTATTTACCCAAAACTAATACCCAAATAAGCAAATAATGTCATTAACTACAATCGAATTAGTATTAATTTCCAATTGTATAATTTTGTACTAAACTAGTTATTTACCTTAAGTCAATACCTAAATATTAAAAATGAATTACAATTTTTGATTTAGAACTTACAAGTTACAAACTTACAACATTAATTGTCAATTAATGATTTAAGTTATTACAATTTTACAAATTTAATAACTTTAATATTATCGGTTTATGTTTATGTATTTTTTTAGTTGTTTTCAACTTCAACTTTCTAACTTTTAGAATCAATATTCAATGTCCGTGCGTTTCATAATTTTCATTTTTCATTCATCCAAAAACTTGTCACCCGATTACAAATCATACATAAACCAATCATTATTCATTAAAACAGAACAACCAAACAACCCATTCATCATTCATAATTCACCAAACAACCCATTCATCAGTCATAAACCAATAAGAATAGCATCACTGTGACATTCATAATTCCAATATCCAACCAAATCACAAATGACAAATCCATCATCCAACCAATTCATAACAATCATCAAATTCCAATCCAACACAATAACAAATGACAAAACAAAACTGTGAATGTGAACATTCAACAATTCAATTCCATATCTAACCAATTCAGAATTTCAGATATACGTAAATTAAAACCAACTTCTAACATCTTCCAGCCAAATAACAAATCCATCATCAATTTGCAACAATCATCCAATTCCAATCCAACACAAAAACACAACATAATAAGCAAGAAAAATTTGAAAACAAAAAAAAACACACCCAAAAATTAGGGTTGACTCTTCGGGTCTTCATGTTGGTGACGGGTCAGAGGCGTCTCCGGTGACTTTCATTGTAGATTTGCCTGATTTGTGACTCTCCTTCTTCAAACCAACAGGGGCGACTGGGGACGAGATGTGGTCATCCCCGTGGAGGAAGGGAGGAGCTGAGGAGGATGATGGAAGTAGCAGCACCGCCAGAGAGGGACCAGTCAGTCGAAGATGAAGAGGCGAATGAGAGAGAACCCAGTGAGACTCGGTGAGAGAGATAGAAAAAGTGGTGAGTGAAGGTAAAGTAGGTTTGGGACTCGAGAGAGTGGAGAAGACAGAGATGTGGGGGGAGGACATGAGAAAAACTAGAAGATGGCGGTGGTGAGAGCGATAGAGAAGGAGGGGTGATGTGTGTTTAATTGTTGATATATTTAATCATTTACACTTAGCAATTAATGATACAAAAATGCTTAGGATATTCACTTTAATTCATATATGATTTTAGGTACAATTTGGAAGCAAATAAATTAAAGTGAGTCGAAAGTATTGCATTCGGGTTATTTTCTAAAGATCAATTTTTACTTATTTTCATAGAGCAGGAAGAAGAAAAATTTAAAAGCAAGCAGTTGGAAAAAGAGGCAAAAATGACATTGCAATATGCAGAAAATGCAGAACAGCAAGGAATAAAACACTGGCATATATGCATGCATATTGCATTTAATGCAGGCAAAAAACATATGCGTTTAACGCATATGTAGTTTGCATTTCATGCCTCATAAGTGGCGTGAACAGAAGGTGTGAAAGAGAAACCTAGCTAATTAATTATCCCATTAAGGAACGGGACATAGCCAAGGTAAGGAGCGGCGTGAGAGGTCTGGGTTAAACTTAAAAGAGGCAATGCGTGTGTATGAGGAGCGCTACAGTGGGGACGCTACAGTGAATAAAATAGTGAACAGAGGCAGTGGCTTAGCTGTGTTTAAAATAGTGCTGCGTGCATTTAGCGCAGTGTTGTGTGCGTTTAATGTAGGTGAAGGTAGGCATAGTGAAGAATAAAAGGCAGTGAATAGTAGGGAGTTCTAGCTAGGGATTGAAAAGGGGTTGAAGTATTTTTTTAGGAAAGACCCATGAAAGGCTAGACGTCCCGACGTCAGTTCGGAGGCGACATTGAAACCAACGACTCGGGTTAAGTATTTTTATTATTTTATTGTTTATTTCTCTCATTAGGAATTGATTGTGTTATCCTATGTTAATTGATTTGGGTTTTGTGTATGAATAATCGAATTTTTGTTATTGTTCGGTTATTTGTGTATGAACCCATTGGCTACTATGAGATGATGATTTTAATGCATTAATTGAATCGTTAATTACAATCCCATTGCTAGAATTTTGATCTAATTCGTAATTGTTATGTTGAAATTCATGTGTGGCAACTGATGATTCGTAATCTTTAGGGATAACATGACCTAGGTTAAATGATGCATCGTATATGGTTGTTGACTTGATTAATCGATTTTTCTAATTCATAATGCTACTGCCTAATTAAATCTAGAGATCGTATCCTCGGTTATTAAGTAGTTAGGTTTAATTAACGATTGTATCCTAATTAAACAAAACCTCAGGAAAAACTCAGGTTAATTATTAACTCATGATTAATAGTTGCTATGAGAGGTTTGAGAACAACAAATTAATGAAATATGCTTAATTAGGGTGTATGCCGAGATTGAACTAAAGAACCAGTTCCCTACTGAATTCTCCACTTTTACCATTTTTTGCATGTTTTCTTTAATTTATTTTTATTAGTTAGTTTTATTTTATTTTCTTACTCCAAAAATCCAAAACCCCCGTTGAACCTAAACACCGATTAATTTCATTTCATAAACTTTACACACACTCTCTTGGGATCGACCTAGACTCACCATTGCTATAGTAGTAGGTCTAGTTATTTTATTTTGACTAGTGTAATGACGCGCGGTCAAATTTTGGCGTCGTTGCCGGAGAGTGCGGTGTTTTAGTTTTTGTTTATGATTTAATTGGTGTTTGTTATACATTTGTTCGTAATTAATTTCTTTTTTGTTATTTTGTGATCTTTTTTTTTTTTTTGCTTCAAGTGAAAAATTTTGATATGGACTGAAGTAATTTCTTTTATAACTCATATTCTCAATCTTATAACAATGTTTGGACTGATCAACCTAACTTTTGTTATGGATGGAATATTCATCAAAATTCCTTCCATGATAGTCTGTAGGACTCACAACAATTCTCATACAGACTAGAAGCTTCCTATCAGGAATCTGGTCCATCTCTGGAAGAGTTGATTTTGCAATTACAGGATAATACTTTACAGTTTCAGAAGAATGGAGGGCAATTCCCAAAAAACATATGGTTTAATCCCAAGATTTGGAGAGCAAACACGGTTCAATTGCATCTTTAGAAGAACTTGTTAAGAATCTAGCTACTAACACTTTGCAATTTCAACAGGATACGCAGCAGCAGTTGCAAGAATTCCGATAAGAGACCAAAGCAAGCCAACAGAGGATAGAACACCTAATGGGTCAAATAACAATAATTCTTGATCGCCTAGAATCGCAAAGCGAAGAGGAGCAGTCATATCAACCTGAGGTGTACCTAACTGAAGTTTATACGAAAAGTATACAAAGTGATGAGTAGCTTGAGAATTTTGACAAATTGTTTGTGCCGAAGAAGTTGAGAAGGAGCTCAAAGCCAAAAAGGACACATCTTTTAGCTCGGAGGTAAGTACTGAGTCTATGATTATTTTATAAACTAACTCGTTACCTTTACATAACACATTGAAGGAATTAAATGATGAAGAGACATTCGAAATATTTCTGAAGTGTATGGACTCAGTCGGTGTTGAGAAGTTGAGGATAGAGAAGATGCTGAAGGAGGATGATGATCAACTAAGGCCTTATCCGGAGCTACCTCACGTGGAGGAGCCACATGTGATACCTGAAGATCACAATTTTGTCACATGAGGAGAAGAAGGAGTCAAGCCAAAAACCTTAAACAAAGGCACTTCTTGGGAGGCAACCCAAGGGAAGTAAATTTCTTTTCTTTAACATTTCCACATTACTTTTTATATGCATGTGTGTTTTTGAATTTGTTTGTTTTACTTGTTTTAAGTTTTCAATCAAAA
>JAOQMP010092906.1:0-16156 GCA_027563575.1 Erythroxylum pedicellare
GCCCATACGCCCAAAAGAAGTACATGATCTCTATGCTTAAATAAATTTTCTAGGAAACTATGCTCTTTTGTTGTGTATAATGCATCATTAAATTTGACCTCTCTTTTTGAGCCATCCCTCCTATGATTCTCATTACAGCCGGGACTGACATGTTGGCCACTGGTGGAGGGGAAGTCATGATCAATATCAGTTTCACTCCGGTCGAATGCTCCGTCATCGTCTGGCTCGGCTTCTAAGCAGCTGGAGAAAGTTGCAGGGGAATCACTACAAAGTTGGATTTCACTAATTTCTTCCTCTCCAATACTAATAGCAACAACCTGAAACACAATCAAAATTAACCCCGCACCGCAACTAAAAGTTGATCTATGCTAATACCGTTAAGTTTAAAAGTTGATGACAAGTATACAGACAATAATGATTTCTTTTTTTTGATTACATTAGGTATTCCAACTTAGCTGGACTAATCCTAAGCCCCTAGGTCCCCACCCCAAAGGCCCTAGAGGAGGTAAATTCTAGAATCTCAAGATTCCTTAGGTTTTTACGTAGCCTGTACACTTCTGCGCACAAGGAGTCTTCACATATTTGATTGTTCAGCTGATGATTGATCACTGGTCCTGCTCAGCATCAGGTTTCTATCAGCCCCCAAGTTACCTAGTAGCTCCATCTCCCACACTACGGCTAGAAACGAAGCGTCCGTAATTGATCCGATCAAGGAGCTTTGCCCATAATATATCAACAATGATTATTGATTACTATAGAATAAGTATTTATTCATGGAAGAACGCTGGGGTATTTTAGAAGTCTTTAATTTGGTATACACGTCTAGTAACTGAACGCCATCAAAAAATACTTATGTTTTTTAATTAATCTCATTTTTTATTATCTCCTTTTCTGAACATAATCATAATTAGTTTTTTGAGATTATTGTGTCAAAAATTAAGGAAGAAAATAAGATATGAAGAAAGAGACTTTCAAGAAAGAAGAATTATAGAAAATAATGTTAGGTACAGAAGTTACAAAGAATAATGCTTCCAAAAATGAAGGATGCACAAATGGGGATGGGGCAAGTGATCAAATAATCAGATAATCTACTTCTCGTTAATTTCCTTTTGTGGAAAAAAAACAAGAAGTAAAAGGTTGTTTCAACGTCAAGTGTAGAAGCTGAGTTCTGAGGCACAACTCATAAAATATGTGAATTATTATGGATTAAGCGTGTTCTATCAAATTTGGGGATTAAGCATACGAAATCCATGAATCTTTATTGTGATAATGAGACTGCTGTTGAGATTGTTCAGAATCCTATACAACATGATTATACCAAACATGTTAAAGTTGAAGGACATTTCATTAAAGAAAAGTTAGATCAAAAGATTATTGAGTTTTTATTTATCTGAAGATCAATTTACTAATTAATGTCCTTACAAAGGCAGTTTCAAAAAAGACGTTTTATAATGTGATTGACAAGTTTAGACATGTTGGATATATATGTTCCAATTTGAAGAGAGTGTGGAGATGAGCTATTGTACACAAGAGTAAATATAGGAATTGTTGATTGAATAATAAACATAGGATAAATTTGTTGTTAGGGATGATCCCCAGCTCCTTTCCGCTTGAGGCTGTGGCATCAACTGTTTGATTCTGTTAAGGTCAACTGAATTCCTCCTGGGCTTGATACCATGTAATAATTTCAATTCCTATTTTTTCTGTGCTTTATTCATCCCTCCTCAACTCTATTTATACATTACAGGATCGTACGATTTTCTCCTAACTGAAATTATTATACTCTTATCTCTACCTTTACATGATACACACTCAAAAATTATCTACAACATCGTATCATATTTTCCAATATATCCCTCACTTTCTCTGTTACTAGTGAAATATAAAACCCTGTAACTCTTTCATAAGCAAAGAATATGAATTAAGCATGCTCTGCTACTAGTGAAATATAAAACTACTTGATCTTGGGATTTTGAGAACTGGGTAAGCGGGTCAGATCAAAAAATTGGTGAAATGAAAGGAAAGGAGAAGGAACGAACCTGGATGCTTTGTTTCTTTCTTTGGGCCTCATTTTGCTTGGAGAGATAGGCTACACGACGGATCCGCAGGCCACTGACGATAGCCACTGCTATCCGCCATCTCTTCGACCGGTTTTTGTGCTCCACCTGAAAGTCCTCTAGCAAGCTTTCCATGTTCTCTGTTAACTTACTGTAACGAACAAGAGAGGAAAGAAGAGTGAGTACTAGTAGAGAGCAAAAATTAGGTTATGTTTGATCCGTCTTCATAAACCGACCTAGGATTGTACAAGAATCCCGCCTTAATGGTAGCAGCCAAGATAGTTCTAACACACCCTTTTAATTACAGAATTGCAGGAGGGTTGTTGGTACGAACGCGTTAACAAAACCAGGCTTACATAGACCCAACTCCGTACGTCTATCTTTTTTATTTTTTTCTGAATCAAAAGGAACTAATTGTTGGAAAAATCGGGTAATTTTTCCCTCTACGGTAAACAACTAGTGAAGTGAATAGATTCAATAATATCCAGAAAAGACCACCAAACGGACTCCTAAGACAATATTACCATTCCACATAAAATCTCAGGAAAGAGCGGAAGGGTCACAAACGGTCCCGCTTAAAACCCGACCTCCTAGACAGAAATTACGTGCACTGTGTATTTATCACAACCTATCCTGTGTACACACACGAACAGTAAATATAATAGTTAGAATGGTATGGGAAAAATTATATGTTATTCATGAATGACATGTCTAGAGGTGTAAATTCGAGATGTAGTAGGATCAAGACAATGATAGGCACTCTGAGAAAGTGAGTATCTAACAAACACACAAGGTTTGGATTTGAGTTCTAGTTTGGTAGATGTATAGGGTTTTAATCACGGATAGCACAAACAACCAAAAATTCTAAGTTTAAAATAATTAGGACCTGTGTGAAATAAACAGAAATATGGAGTAGACATGTGTAATGAGGCTGTAGGCATATGGTTAATGAGATATATTGCTGTGGAAAAAGCTTGTGGCCAGTAGGAAGAAGGCATTGAAGCATGACTTAAGAGAGTAAGACCAGTCTCAACAATGTGTAAATGTTTTCTTTCCGCTATTCCATTATGTTTAGGTGTGTGAGGGGGTGTGGTTCGGAAGGAAATACCATGTTGGGATAGAAAATCAGATAGAGCAATGTACTCTCCTCCATTATCAGTGTATAATGTCTTAATAGATGTGTCAAAGAACTTTTCAATAAGAGCTTTGAACTTGATAAAGACAACATGCACATCAGATTTGCGTTGTAAGTGGTAGATCCATGTGTATTTAGTGAAATGATCGATGAAAATGACATAGTATTTGCAATTGTCATGAGAATAGATTGGAGAGGTCCATACATCCGAAAAGATTACATCTAATGGCTTTTTAGACACAAGAGTAGATTTTGAAAAAGGTAATTTGTGACTTTTATTTGTCAAACATGCATTACAATGAGTACTAGAGGAATGAAGGCTAAAGTTAAAATGAGGACTATGTTTAGATAAAATATGAGTAACAATTGGTTTTGTAGGATGTCCTAGCCTAGAGTGCCAATCGGTGAATGTGACAGTAGTGGTGGAGAAGGCAACCTTTGGAGAGGAAGCTGCTGGCCATGCATATAGGTCATTTTTAGGTGCACCCATGAGAAGTGGTGTCCCTGTTGTCAGGTCCTTCACAAGAAAAGAGAAAGGTGAGAACTGAACAGAAACATTGTTGGAAACACAGAATTGATAAACTGAAATTAAATTTTGTTTCATGTCAGGCACACATAAAACTCTATCCAATTTGAATTTTCTGTTATCTGTATGTAATGTACCACTGCCTTTATGAGTTATTGGAAGCCCTTAACCATCTCCAACCATGATATCTTCAGTGCCTGTGTAGGGAGAATGTAGAGCAAGGTTCTGCAAGTCAGTAGTCACATGGTGAGAAGCTCCAGAGTCGAGAATCCACTGATCTTGATTGGAGGCAGCAACAAAGTTAGTTATTGGCGAGGGAAAAGAAGAACCTGCAGAAACAATGCGAAATGAGGGACAACGCTTGGCACTATGACCCTGGACTCCACAAATCTGGCATTTTCCCAGGTATGGCCTTGGTTGGTGTTGAGAATTGGACTGAGATCCATTATTGTTGCTAGGATAGGAGTTGTAAGGTCGAAAATTGGTCTGATTAGTGGGCTGAAAGTGTTGAGAGTGATTATTCTGATACTGCTGATGGCGCCATCTATTCCCTTCCTGATTTTGCTGAGTAGAGTGATTCTTTTTATGTGCTGATTTAGTTGTATAGTTTGCGGTGATAGGGAAGTGATGAGTTCCAGGTGTAGGAAGGTCGACTTCAGCAGTGATGAGTTTCTCATGTAACTCATCAAATGAAATAGGTGTATCTCTAGCATTGATGGTGCGAATCACTTCACTGTACTCTTCACCTAGTCCATCAAGAACTTTATCAGTGATGTCTTCAGGATCCATTGGAGCATTCAGAAAACTAAGTTCATCAGTTTTGGTTTTGATGGCCTGCATATATTCAGTGATGGACAGTTGTCCTTTGGTAAGTTTCTTGAGCTGGGTTTTAACTTGCTTTTGTTTGCCTCTTGATGCATGTGCATAAGTCTTGGCTAAAATGTCCCAAGCCTCTTTTGAAGTGTTGGCAGTTGCAATAAATGGAATGATGGTTGGTGAGAGAGCACCAATGATGGCATTCAGAATCAGTTGGTCTTGGCGGATCCAAAGTTGATAGTTTGGGTTGGGAATAGGTATGTCATTGGTGGTGATGGTGGTTGGAGGACAGCTCCTGGTACCATCAATAAAACCTTGCAAATCGTAGCCTATAAAGAGACTGTTGAATTGCAATCTCCAGGCAAGATAATTGGTTGAAGTGAGTTTCAAAGGAGCTTGAGCAGCTGGGTTAATGGTGATAATATGAGGTGTTTCATCAAAAATAGGATTGATGATTGAGGCCATTAAGTTGGGATCGAAAAAGACGTTAGTCGGAAGGCTCTGATACCATATAAGAGTTAGAATGGTATGGGAAATTATATCTTATTCATGAATCACTTATCTATTTATATACATGTACATTTGTATATTTGAATATTCAAAACAATATCTTATCTAATCTTATGATTGGATATTCGGATGATTGTGTGTATAACTATGAATCTGTTTGAATTTAAATTGTGCTCTTATCTACATTTGAGTTGGACTTGGGCTGTTGCAGGAGATGGACTTGAGATATAACCTTAGATAAAGTCCTCACCGGTACACAGTATACGAGATAAAGAAAGAAGATTGTGATCTTGACTCCATTGGAATCTTTCAAATTTAAACGTAATGCTTATCACGAGCTGGATATGATTCCCCGCATTGGAAGGGTACTTAATATGTTGAAATTTCAAAGATAGTAACTTGAAAAAGTTACTCTATGATTTCTTATTAGAGTAAAATATGTTTATTCAAATTAAACTTAAATTAATATCAAAATTTTCAATTTATTATAAATATATCTCATCCTCAAAGCACCAACCCTTATCATTAATCTTATTAACCTTGAATGTTATATAAGTTAATCTCATCAATATTAGATATATAAGATCTTAATTAGTAAAATACTTAATAGATTAAAATTTATAAATTACTTTTAATATTAATAAATAAGTGATTAGTTAATTTTTATTTTTAGTTAAAAATATAAAAATATATTTATTAAGAAATTCATATCTATATTATTGTGAATGAATCTACACTCTTAAATTATATTTAATTGATACATTATGTACTTAGTATTATAAAATTTAAGTAAAATTTTAAACTTATCCATTTTATTATAAATTTTCTTTTTTATTATTTTTCGAATTTTCTTTGTTGACCTTCATCAAATATATATGCTAAGGGTGATTACTAAATGGGATTCTTTTCTTAAATTAAGGCTTCTAAAAGACTTTTATAAGCAACTATTATGGATAAGTTTCTTTTATTTGGAGGAGCGAACCACCGTTGATTATGAGAGAAATTCTTGACAGTCTATCTTTTATAGCATATTGAAAACACCTATAAAACAATTAATTATAGCTTATCAATGCTATCTTCTTGTTGTTATCGTCATTATTATTACTCTTCCTAAAATTATGCACCCTCCACATTACTCTTTTCTGTATATAGAAATGCGAAAATACTTCACAAGCACCCTGATAAACCGAGCCTTATACATTTTGATCTAACATGTTCATTTAATGTCTTCTTCCTGGTCATAGTTTTTATAGATAATAGATTCTAAATTTTCCAACTTTATAATTTTTTAAAATTTAATTTCCAAAATTTTCAATTAAATGTTCAAACTTTTATAATCTTAACAATTTAGTTGAAATTTGTTTTATCCTTAATATTTATGTGTTCATGTAGAAAATTAATTGACAACTAATCATTTATGTAGACTAAAACACATGACCTAGTGTGCAAAAGAAGTTATGAATCGGGTGTTTTATGTCACAGAAAAGATTAGTTGGTAATTAAATTTACACACTTTTAAATGTCATAGATAAAAAAAGATTCTCTTAGTCTATTAATGTTATAAAATATCAATTATTTAATTAAAATTTTAAAAAAACTTGATACTAAATTAAATAATAATAATTTAGAATATGTTATCCTTACCTTTTTGGGCCAAAAGTTTAGAATCTGTTATTCTTAATTTTTTAGGTCAAAAGAGCAATTTAGTCCCTAAAATTTACACTAAAATTTAAATTAGACCTTAATATTTCGGAACATTAAAAATGAACCATAAGATTTGAAAAACGTTCAAAACAATCCTTGATTGGACGAAACAAAAGGTCTAACTCAATTAACTATTCTATCTAGTCAGGGATTGTTTTGAACGTTTTTCAAACATTAAAATTTATTTTGAATGTTTTGCAAACGTTATAATTCATTTTAGATGCTTCGAAATATTAGGGTCGACCTGGGCAAGGGCAGTCAAGCAACATTAAGGTCTAACTCAAATTTTAGTATAAACCTTGAGGACTAATTACTGAATTGACCTGGCTGAAGATGTAAGAACTTGAAGTAATACGTTGATCCTTCTCTTGCTGATCATTATATTCCCTCAAATTCTTCAAGATGGCGAGCATGGAGTGCCAATAGGCCCAATACAGAGCCGAAAGCTTGCAAGAAAAAGTCTCTTTCAGAAATGGTGATTGACACAATATCTTTATTCAAGAAATCCCAGGAGAACTTCTATATAAAAAATACAAAAAGCTCAAAGCCATCATCCATGACGTGCAGTTACAGTTTATGGAACCAAATTTGGGGTTGTATCTTCACATTTCATCTTCCTGAAAAGCTTCAGGTTTCAATGTCTGTACATGTTTTAAATTCCAAATTTTATATGCATCTTAGTGTTTCCAAATTAGGTGTTTGATATGGTTCCAACTTTTGTCTTTTGACACCCTAGCTTTTGTTCACGCAACAATCTTTCTTTGAAGCTTGTTTTTAGCAGTAAACTTTGTCTGTTCCTTTTACTCTTACCATGAATCATGAAACAGGATACTACATCAGCAAATCTGAAAGATAGTTCGTGCTCTGGCTTTCAAGGATTGTAGAAATTTCTAAGACTCTGCTCTGTATTTAATTAGACGAGGAGGTACCATACATAATGGATTGTATTATGAAGAAGTGATTAAAAGAAGACAAGTCTTAACTAATACAATATTATTTGATTCACACAAAAGGAATAACGCAAAAGTATGAACCCACTCGATGCTTTTATAAAAGATAAAATAAATTTGTAATTTATAAATTAATTCTTAACATATTAATATTATTTATATAATAACTCTTATTAAAATAAAAAAAGTAATAATTTTTATGCAACAAACAAAAGAATTTATTTATATTATAAAAAAGAGTTAAAAATTTGTATCACTAAATTTTAATATGTTAAAAATATATATTAATATTATAACATTAAACGCTTTTTTATCGAAATTTGAAAATGTTAAAGTTTAACTTTTTTTAGAATTACTTTTTGTTTGAATTCATTTTAAGATTCTATTAGCAAATTCCTTTTTCTTAAGGTAACTTGTTCGCAGATTTTTCAAGACAATGACTGCATTTTTTACAAGCTTCTATCCATATGGATACAGAGATAACGACAAGAACTAGAGTATAATAGAGTTCTAAGCACAGTAAGCTGCAACGACTAGCCACATAAGAAGCAGGGTTAGTGTTCATAAGTCTATGATTTTGTAATAACAATCTAGCCCAAAAGTTGCTTCTTATATTTCCTTTTCTTTTTATACTGATCCAACCCATGATGAACAGCACATAAGTAGTTCCTATCCTTCAGGCCTAACTCCAAAAAGTTGGGAAGTCCTAAGCAACATACACCATATGTTGAGAAATATGTTAAGAACCAAATCCCACATCAGATAATTAAGTCACTAGATGAAAATCACTTTCCAGTCCTACTACATCTCCTTCCTAGGCAGAACAGAGTGCAAAGTGACCTAAAAGAGGAAACCAAAAGATTGTATATATATAGATGCATGTATAGTATTTAGGTGTTTTATGAAGAGGAAGAAGATGGAAGCGAAGGAGTATTAGTGAATATATAAAATCAATTAAGTTGGCTTCATACAATAACTTAAGTTATTTTGGTGAAACGGTTATTTAACATAGTATCAGAGTCTTTGTGACCAAGTAGTCGTGAGTTCAAATCCTATTACCCACCTATTATTCAACACAAGATAGAATGAGTATGTGCAAGTTTCAAGCCACCAATTAAGTTGACTTTACACAATAACTTAAGCTATTATGGTGAAAAGGTTATTTAACAAGGAGTTTGCATACTCCAACTACTATTAGTTGATGAATTGTTAAATGACCGTTTCACCACAAAAACTTAAGTTGTTGTATGAGGCCAACTTATTTGGTTTTATATATGTACTAACACACTCCTTCAAGTGAAAACCTTTAGGCTTAAAACTTATATAAGCTCACTCTATCTTGTTCTAAATAATAGAGTGGTAAGTTTTGAACTCACGACCACTTGATCACAAAGACTCTGATACTATATTAAATAATCGTTTTACCACAATAGCTTAAACTGTTGTGTAAGATCAACTTAATTAATTTTATATATTCACTAATACGAAGAAACCATGAGTCGCATCTGATTATGGTGGTGTTGGTAGTAGGCAGTGCTAGGGCTTCAATGGTTGTGCACTCCCTCATATGTGGTTATAACATATCTTCGATCCTCCCCATCTCTTTCCACTCTTTTCTTAACATTGCATCCTCCACTTGAACACTTATAGTAATTCCTGCACAATTTGTCAGATCCAGATCAGTCACCAATCTATAAGTAATCACAGATTGTTCTTCAAATGAATCTGAGAGGCATGCAAGTAAGAACATGTGATAATTTGGCCAAGCAAAGCTTTAGAAACAATGTATATAAGCAAAATGTTGATTTTATAAGGTCTTAAACTTGGGATTTACAACCAATACTATTGGCAAATTGGCTACTCTATAATCAATTTTGGATCTACTATATGCGCACAACAAGAGTAATTAATGTCGGAAGTAGAGATATATTGAAATCTATAGACATTAATTGAATCGACATAGAATCGAGTATGTCATTTAACTCAACAAGTACTCTGATCAGTGTATGTGATTTACAAACTATTGTGTATTATAAGTTTTAATATTATAAAAATCAAGTGCGTTTGCTCTAGACCTCATATAACAATAGGTTTC
Source organism: Erythroxylum pedicellare (assembly GCA_027563575.1). Taxonomy (NCBI): domain Eukaryota; kingdom Viridiplantae; phylum Streptophyta; class Magnoliopsida; order Malpighiales; family Erythroxylaceae; genus Erythroxylum; species Erythroxylum pedicellare. Next base: position 9,794 of record JAOQMP010092906.1, read on the forward strand.
AACGGCACACCATATATAGTGAATGGGTTCCTTCAACAAGAGGGGGTAATTAAGTGTGTTACAGTTGATACGAAGCATTCAAGTTGTTGGTCTATGACTAAAAGATCCCATATATCTTTCATCATCCCTTAGTGGGATATTGTTAATACGTTAATCCAAAAAGAAAATAAGGCAATATCTTGTTCATTGTCACCCTAAAGAGACTATTTTCCAAATTGAACTAACAAGAAAGCTCAGCTTTTATGCCATTAAGACCAAAAACAAATGACTTCTAAAGGAATTAGATTTTACTTGCAAGGATTTTTCCTAATCGTAGTATTCAAATTAATTTGTCCACATCTTAACTATTATTGCTTTAAAATAACTAATTCAAGACACTTCGCCCTAAGTGAATATAGTCCACTTGCTATTTTAGTGTTATATGAACCCCCATTTCCCCTCTAAAATATCGTGGATATCACTATCAAGTTTCCCAACAAGCACTTGGACCACAGTTCCATCCACTTGACAAGTTTATGTGCATATGGTGCAAGTAATAGATTTATGGCGGATAACATTTTTTTTTAATAATTTGCGAGGGATGTGAACTAAACAGAATTATTGGACTACGAAAATAATTGCATAATATTATATTAACAAAAAATGTGTTATTTAAGTATCAAGGTAAGTTAATTTAATTTAGAACAATAGTGTAATTGCATTTAATTACTATACTACACAATGATTTAAACCAGAATAAAATTTTATAAGTTTAAATTCAAATAACAAACTATCAAGAATTTTAATGTAATTAACCCCAAATGATTCATAATTGTTATAATTTTTTTGCTTATTAACTAGCTATCTTGATCTTCGAGGTTAAAAGAATATTTCCAAACATGAAACCATTTAATGCTGCAGATACAACATAAGGCAATCGACCATTTTTTAGACAATATTTGCTAACTATGAAGATTTGGTTCAATAAAGATTTATATTAATATAAGTGGTAGGTGTTTAGCTTGGTAGTAGATATAGGAGTACCTCCATCAAGGTTTAAATCTTAAAATTTTTTATTATATCAAGCTTCCTATAAGTAATATAATATGCACTTATCAATACATTTATTATACTACTACAGTTTTTTTATAGTATTAAAGTTGCAATATAATAGTTTTACGAGTTAAAGATAGAAATCCATAGCTAAATTTTATTAAAATTTTGTAAGTTTAGGACAATTTTGATAGGATAAGATTGAAATGGCAATAGAAAAACAGAAAGCATGCAAATATACAAAAATTAATCTGTTTTCTCACTAGATTTTTTTGTGATTATTAACATTTTAATTGCACATCCTAAAGAATTGATTAATTCTACCAGTGAACCTATGCTTCACAGAAATTCCTGTAGAAGTAACATATATTTGTTAGGTTGTGCTTTTGAATTAGTAGAAAATATAAAGAGATAGTCTGTGATCAAAAAAGGGAAAGTTTTTGACGTGCAAAGCAAGATCGTGAACAAAAAGACAAACTCATAAACATGTCTCTTTGGTAGGCAAACGGGCAGATAGGTCAGGAGATATCAAAAAATATCAGAAGTGATTGATAACAATATAATGACTTTTCTTTCTTGTGTTTTGTTTTGGTTCAAGGTATTACTTTGATGCTATGTACCGAACACGGCTTCGAGCTAGTCCTCTTAAAACCATCGTACATAGATTTCATCAGTCACTCTCACTGAACGTCTGGGTGGCTCTCCCACACTCTGTCAGATTCACAAATAATTGATAAAAGATGATAACGCAGTTAAATGATGGACGCATGGTCCAAGACTTGAAAAGATTTAAGACGACCGATGACCACAAATTGATCAATTGACACGTACCCTTTTTCTCATTTACGAAACTCAAGTTCGAGCAATGAAGTTCATCAAAAAATTAGCAAAATCTATAAGGGTTGAAGAAGACATGCTCAAAGATACTATTTTCTACTAACTCGAGGGAAGGAAAGAAAGGTGGATAGTTTCATAATTCTAGCGAACAAAAGAGTAGGAACACATGTTTTGGAATATGATCGAAAATCGAATGCACTATATATGCAGTTACATAGATGTAATAATTGGCTCAAAAATAGGTAGATGATGATAGATCAAACACGAGAGTGAATATATGCAAGAATGTGCTATACAGAATCAAAGATCGTAGGACATAGTAAAAATTGAGCATGAACGTACATAGTAATTAGCTTATTCTTCAATAAGCACTTACCTTGGATTTGGGTTGTTTTTCACAGATTTTTTACCATACTTCTTCCATTTGTATCCATCATCCATAATCTCCAGCTCCGTTTCTGTTCTAAATGCAACTCGATTCACCACTTCCATCTTGGTCTTCTTAGCTTTATCTTTACATTTACTGAAAAAATGCATAAATTTGAAGAAGGCAAAGAGATTACATATAATTATCTTCCTAGAAAAGAAAGATGAACAACCATTACCGATGAAACCCTAAAACTGAAAAAAGAGAATTAATAATACCCCAATCGCGTGCAAGGATAATTACTGAAAATAATCGAAATGGGGTGTCACTTACATGCTGCTACTAGTGTTTCTCGATGTTGCACCAGTGCTAAATCCATCATTGGAGCCACTCCAGAGCAGCTGATTCCACGACACCAAACCCTGCGACGACGAAACATCAGCAAAACCCTGATCGAGTGTCAGAAAATCCAACACCTCTAACTCGTCTATGTTGTTAGTAAAGGAAGCGTGGTTAAGGTTAGGGCTTTGAGGGCAGTCCATTGCCTGGTATGAGCAGTTGTGTCAGAGAAAAGACAGGTTGGAAGGATATATCTCCAATTTATATAAAAAGCAGGTTGGAAGGATATATCTCCAATTTATATAAAAAGCAGGTTGGAAGGATATATATCCAATTTATATAAAATATAATAATCAAAGAAACTAAACACCAAAAGCTAAAAGGAGGTTTCATTATCTGTTTCCTCCGTGGCTTCCTTCCTTCAGAGACACTTTCCTCGAATGATGCAACGAAGGTACCTCAAAGGTGCCACGTTTCGTTATCAGGACACGCCATGCTGATCTCATGCAATGACGTCACTTGTCGATTTGTTGAAGGGACTTTTCTCTGGCCTTTGGACCACATTGCCACATACAATGCATATAACACAAGGATATATGTGAGGTAGTGTCTGAGAACGAGACAATGCTTTTCTTCCAATTCTTATGTGCCATAGAATGGATCAACTAAGAATCTTTGATTTAAAGCCACACGGGTATTTTTATACTTGAACTAACAAGCAGATGGGAAGATGGACTTTGATAACAAAATGTGATCGTGCCATTGTAAATAAGGATTGGATTAATTAGTCAAATAAGCTGCCTTGCATTTAACGTAAAAGTTTAGCCCTAAATGTCACTGTTGTAGTGGTGTTGAACGCATATACAAAATGTTGTCGTTTTGTTGTTTTGTAATAATTAATCTACTTCTCTGAACGTTACAATTTCGTTTAATATAATTCTTTAACTTTTTTTAAAAAAATTCTTATGTGCCATAGATTGATGGCTGTTGAGTGAGGGGCGAGGAACTGCTGTATGTTGCCACCATTCATGTTATAGAAGATAATAATCTATCATCATGATCATGTAACATCCATATTTACATGTTTAGCACTTGCTAGAGAATATACTTATAATAACCTCTACAAAAGGGCACAGTATAGACATCATTTCTTTTAAAATAACCCTTTTAATTGGAGTTGACAGTCTCACCATTCACAGAAAATTAATAAATTAAAATTTGATTTAAAGAGTAGTTATTTTTAATACTTCAATATCGATTCGATCCGAAATCTTGGAACAAGTTCAGCAACGGATCTAAAAATCTTGGTGATCTTCTCTATCTTTTATCTAATGAATGGAGAGTCCGTTTTGAAATCGAAACTTTTGGAACACCAATAGGCATAAAATTGAAATGAAAGGCAAAAAAGGAAATAGTAATATATATATATATATATGTGTGTGTGCTTGTAATAAAAGAGGATAGTTGTACTCATGAATGTAATAATAAGTGAATTATAGTCTAAATAAAAGATTAAGGTTTGAATTTTAGAATAATTCTTATAAAAATGACCTTAATTATTTTTAATGTCTTAAAAACTGAATTAAAATTTAAAATAGTAAGACGATAGATTTAAGGTCTAAAAAGTTCAATCGGCATTAAATAGTCGTAAAATTAATTAAATATTAAATAAAATTGAAGAATTTAAAAAATAATTAAAGAAATTTATCTTTATCTACAAAAAATTAAAAGTTCAATTAAAAAATATACAATTAACTAAAAATTAATTAATTTACTTTAGTTTATAAAAACTGACTAATTTATGAAAAATTAATTAATAAATTAATCGATTTTTAATAACAAAGATTATTAAATTAAATTAAACTAAAAAGATAAAAACTGAACCGAAAAATTGAATTGTTCAAAATTTTTACTACAGAACTGACCGAATTGATTCGATTTATAAAACATTGATCATTTTGTTAACAAAAAGTATACCAAAAAAGATTTATTTACGTACTCTCTTTCACATTCACTTACATTTAAAGGTTGAAGTATTTATACATTTTATTTATGTAATCTCTTTTACCCTCACTTACATTTGAGGTTTGAAGTATTTCTTATCAGTTTCGTTTAATGCATGTGCTCTTCAAAAATAATTATTTTTATATTTAGTCTAAATTCGGGTATCTCAATAATAACAGAAGAAATTTAGTATGCTCTATCCAAATAAAGGGTCGTTGATATATTTTGTCGTGTGGTCATAGAGTAGAAGTTAAAAGTTCAAAGCTAAGTGCCAAATCCGGCTACGATGTACGAAAAGCAATATCTCATTTGATAGATCTCATTCAAATGATCTATAATAATAAATGGGATCTTCTAATACTGGCATAAAATTAAATATCCGGTACAAAAAGATCTCATCCCATATGTTGTGTTGTGTGCCTAACTGTAAATTCTTAACTTAAAATAAAAAAACTATAAAAGTACGAAATCAATGATTCAATAGGACTAATATAAAACTCCCTTCACTTCAAATTAGCTCTTTTAAGAGGCGAAAAGGAGGTTTTTTTTTATCGTTAACTTTTTGGTTTACCCGGGGGAGAGAATAATTATTTACAAAACCCTAAAATTTGAATATTAAAATTTGATTTATCTTTATGAAAAATTTAACCTTATTTATTAAATGTCGGGTTAATATTGTGCCATTTTATTGTTGACGTAACAATAAAATGGCATAATATTACACTATAATATATAAATATAGTAGACTATTACACTTATTACCAATTAATTTTAAGATAGAACTCACTTAAAGTTATATGATTTAACTTTCTTTTTGTTTGTGTATATATATATATATATATCTAATTTATTTATACCTGTTACTAAATCAAAGATACAATGACAAGTGAAGGGTTTGAACTAACAGGTCTCTCCCCTTTGAGAATTACAATGCTTATGAAAGGTGTCAGATTCTCTTATTCTTTTTTTTTATACCTATTTTGTGCCATTACATCTCATTTATCTATTTATGTAAAATTTACGTAAATAAATGGGTCAAATATAGTGGTACAAAATAGGTAAAAAAAAAGAATCAGATTTACGTAAATAAATGAATCAATCCCTTATGAAGTTATTTCTGTCGGAACGCTGTTCTTCGATCACTCCTCGGTATTCTAACATTCCCACAAACTTGAGAGTTATATGATTTAACTTTCTTTTTTGTATATATATATATATAACTGTTACCAAGTCACAGATGCAGTGACAGGTGAAGGGTTTGAAGTGACTGAGGGGTCCCTCCCTTCCGAGAATTACGGCCCTTATGAAGTTATTTTCCGTCGCAACACTGTAAGTTTAACAAAAAAAGTGGATCCTACACTTATAAATAAATAAATTTTTACATTTAAAAAAAATGTCTTCTTTGTCATGTCAGTAATGACGTGATACCGAGGCCACAAAAACAAAATAAAAAAATGTTAGGTTAACACTAACCTACTAACGTGACACTTAACAAACAAAGTTTAAAATTTTCAGGATCTAATTTTAACGTTATCTAAATGTTAAAGTTATAATAGTTCTTTATAAAATATTAGAGTTAAACTTGTTAATTAGTATAAAATTTAGGATTACAAGTGAACCTTTTATCATATTTTAAGTTAAAAACTTGGTTCTTTCTAGTACTTAACAAGGAGGGTTAAATTTTCCTTTAAGATAGGGTCAAATTTTAGTATTTTTCTAAATTTTAGGATTATAATTGTTCTCTCTTGAATGTTTGGATTAAACTTGTTGATTTGTGAAAAAGT
>JAOQMP010092921.1:0-16153 GCA_027563575.1 Erythroxylum pedicellare
ATTTAATAGTGCCATTATCGATAGTCAACTACTATCATGATATGAAACTCATCATTCCCTTGAAGTAAACTCCTTTATTTATATGGAGATAAATCGCAACACTACAGTCTAAAACCATAATCAAGCGACCAACTTAGTTATTCAACTTTGAATCAATTAATTTAGATTCTAATAATATTCATGTTTCCCATACATCTCTATGTATATGTATATTACTTATAAAAGAATCTGGTACCTTTTGACCAAATATATAACGCTCACACAAATAAAACCAAACTCTTTTGTTTTATTAATAATAAATATATTCATTACAAAACTGTAACTGAAGAAGATAAAGTTACATATAAATACACTTGCTTTCTAAGGAACTATATTTACATAACTCCAACATGAAGCTCATTATATAACTTGGCTAATTCTTTATGAAGAGCTAACTGATAAGCTACTGATCCAACTCTCTTAAGAATCTCATAAGGACCGACGTATTGTGGGTTAAGCTTACCTTTCTTCCCAAACTAAAGTATGTTCTTCCATGGTGACATTTTTGAAAATACCTTATCACCAACCTAATACTCATTATCTTTCATTTTGAAGCCAGCATGGGCCTTTTGCCTATCACTTGTAGCTTTCAACTTTTGTTGGATAACTTAAACTTTTCCTTCAGGATAACTTAAACTTTTTCTTCAGTATCTTTCACAATATCAAGCCTGATCATCTTGTTTTCATTTAACTTTGTCCAACAAACCGGTGTTCTACACTTCCTACCATATAGAGCTTCACATGGCATCATGCTAATGCTAATCTGATAACTATCGTTGTAAACAAACTCCATCTGAGCAAGATAATTATCCCAACTTCCTGAGAATTCTAGTACACAACCCCAAAGCATATCTTCTAGTATCTGGATAACCTGTTCAAATTTTCCATCTATCTAAGGATGGATAGAGGTACTGAACTTGACTTGAGTACCCAAAGCCTTTTATAGACTTTTCCATAATCTTGAAGTAAATCGAGGCTCATGATTAGAAATAATGGACAATGTTACCCATATATATCTGCTAGCCTATCCATTGAATAATTAGAACGAACAGGTAGAAAGTGAGCAGACTTAGTGAATTTATCCACAATCACCCATACAACGTTATGCTTCCTTTAAGTGATAGGAAGCCCGGTGACAAAATCTATGGTTGTTATCCCATTTCCACTAAGGAATCGAAATAGGATGTAACAAACTAGATGGAACCTAATGCGTAGCTTTAACTTGCTGACATGTCAAATATTTAGATACATAATCTATAACATTATGTTTCATACCTGACCACTAGTAATACTGCTTCAGATCTTGATACATCTTATTTCCACCAGGATGAATTGTAAAGAAAGTATTATAGGCCTCAAACAACAACTTTCTCTTCAATTCATTATTAGCTAGCACACACAATCGATCTTTGTAATATAGATCACCATCTCTTTTTATAAAAAAAGTCAGGTTGCTTGCCTTCTGAATTTGCCAAGACAAGTTGTTGCAATTTATCAACAACTTTCTGCGCATCAAAAATTTCTTATCTCAAGGTAGGCCTAGCTTTAAATTAAGCTATTAAATCTCCATCAGATATAAGTCTCATTTCACTCTGCTACATTAATAATGCTGAAATAGTCTTCTGACTCAAAGCATTAGCCACGACATTAATCTTACCAAGATAATAATCTACAATATAATCATAGTCTTTAAACAATTCCACCAACATCGTGGTCTTAGATTAAGTTCCTTCTAGGTAAGCAAATACTTTAAACTTTTATGATCAGTAAAAATCCTTCACTTTTCACCATACAAGCAATACCGCCAAATTTTCAAAGCAATCACTAATGTTGTAAGATCAAGATCACGTATAGGGTAATTCTATTTGTGAGGCTTTAATTGCATAGAAGCACATACAACTACCTTTCCATCCTGCATCAAAACACAACCCAAAATGTTCCTAGACACATCACTAAACATAACATATTCCTTGCCAGAAGTAGGTTGAGCCAATATAGAAGCTTCAGTAAGCATTCTTTTTAGTTGATCAAAACCAGTCTAACATCTATTAGATTATTCTTACATCACTCCTTTCCGTAGCAATTTAGTCAAAGGGGATGCTACCACTAAAAATCCCTTCACAAATTGGCGATAGTAGCTAGCAAAAGCCAGAAAACTTCTCACTTCTATCATACTCTGTAGTGGCTTCCAGTTAACAAGTGTTGCAAACTTACTAGGATCAACCCTAATCCCTTGAGAAGAAACAACATGTCCTAGAAAACATACCTTCTAAAGCTAGAAATCATACTTACTCAGCCTAGCATACATCTGCTCTCATATTCTCATTTGCTCTCATCTTCTCATTCTTCTCTCCATCTATGAAACTCTTATCGCCCTCATCATATTAATTTTTGTCTAACTCTTTCACTTTGTTTCTTCAAGATTTGTTGTCTTCTCCATCTTGTTACTAAAGACCTAACCCTTCTACCTTGAATGATCATGATAATCGTGTATGTTGGAGAAGCTAAGGTTAAGTGTGATTCGAAGACATTGAAGCTAAACAAGTAAGTAAAAGCATTACTCTTCTTGATTTGTTGAATGAACCATGTATGATGATAATTGGTGATAAAATGATCATGAAGAAATGAATGTGTTTATATCTCATCTATCTATGATTTTTGAACAATAATGTGTGATTTGGTATTGAGATGATTTAGAGTTAGAATGAATCCAAAAATGAGGTAGAAAGAAGTGTAGAGAAATTGAGTTGTGAATAGATATTTTCATATTCTGTTTTTGATGTATAAAAACGAGAATCATTGGGATTTTAGAAATGGATTGGATTGAGTATTGAAGTTAAAGAAAAGGCAAGTGTAGTGTCTTGAAAAGAGAAGAACTAGGATGAAAGTTTAGAAACAAAGTGATAACGGTGTTTAAAGTGTGCTGGAATATGTTAATTTTAACATTTCTACTGGATATGCATCTGTATTTTATCTATAACTTGATCTATAGATATCTAAATAGAATAATTTTTTTATTTAGATTAAATTAGAGACATATGGCTACATTTTTCATGAAGACATAAAATTAAATTCCATCTTTAAGAGTTTCAAACTTTGGCTTTAAATTGAAATTTTGGATTCTATCTTGGTTTGGGAATAGTATGTAGTATTTTAAGTATAACTTTCAGAATATGAACCAAGTTGCAGGAAATTGGTGTCATTAGAAACTTAAGATATAAATTATTTGTAGAAGAATTTTTTGCCTAAATCCTTCATATTCCTTGTCAAAATGGCCATGAAAACTTGACCCGAAACTCTATTTTGAGAAAATTTGGAATGAAGCTTGAATAAAAGGTAGTTCACGATCGTGCATAAGCACAATTGTGATAGAAAGGGGTCATTAAAGGCTTACATGATCATGAACAATCATGATTGTGACATAGGAGGATCAATTGGAAGTGCTTGATCATCCACATGCACAATCGTGACAATAAAGGTATACTGCTGTTTGACAGCTTTAGATACCCTTCACTCTTTTGACCATAACTTCTTCTTCGGACCTCCGATTGACTTAAAATTTTAATCATAAACTCCTCACACATTTTATTTCCTCTCCACCAAATTTCATGTCATATGAATTCATTAGTAAAGTATTGATAATGATTGATTAATGAGTTTAGGATGAAATTGATCAAGTGTGCTGGAAATTTGTTAATTGAAGTGTTTTCACTGAACAAGCATCTATGTTTTGGCCATATTTTGATCTGTAAATTTCAAAATAGAATTTTTATTTAGATTAAACTAGAGACATATGGACACAAATTTCATTAAGGAATCAAATTTTAATTCTATCTCTAAGAGTTTCAAATTTTGGCTCTAAGTTCAGTACTGAGTGATGTTGTAATGAGAGAACAATCTAAAGTATTTTATGTGTAACTTGTAGAATACTGAACCGAATTGTATGAACTTTAGTTCATTAGAAACTTAAGACATAGAAGAACATTTTTTAGAATAATTTGTTACCTAAATACCTCATTTTCCTTGCCTAAATGGCCATGAAAAATTAACCCAAAAATCTGAGTAAAGTTGGAATGATCGATTGATAATGTTATAACTTAGTGAATGAATTGTTGATATCAAAGTACCAAAGGCAAGAGTATAATGGGAATGAAGTTTTTCACATGATAGTAGTTGTTATTAAAAGAGATGAACTATATTTATTAAGTAAATGTGAAAGAGAATTTGATATTATCAGAGCATATATTGCTAGAAAAGAAATGACGAGTAATTGAATTATGATATTAGAATAACTAAGTGTTATTGAGGTGTAAACCTAAGAATAAGTTAGACATATTCAAATGACAAGGTTTCATTGATCAAGAGAAGTGATTAAGGAAACATACTCAAAATAGTCAAATTGAGCATGCATTATATATGGCTCATATATATATGTGTACAATTGAATGTTTATATAATTATTCAATTAATAATAAGTGTGCAATGTATGTATCGCATAATATTGATATGCAGGATAAATTGTCCGCATCTAGATGTTTCCGGATCATGGAAGCTAATGCTAATTTGGAGCATATAGTGAGTCAACCTAGATGGTCTTACTTTAAATGATTGCTCTGTTTAAATTTATGAAATGAATTATATGCAATGTGAATGTGTTGATTCTAGACATTGAATGTCCGAGGCATTTGATGCATGAATATCATATTGGAAGTGCTCCTTTTATGTGAATTTGATGAAATAAGTAATACTCAACTTGATTGTTGAATGTTGGACCAAGTTTCGAAGAAAAATGTGAATGTGCATATGAATGAAATAAGTGATTCTCAACGTATATATTGAATGTCGGACCAAGGTTAGATGACAATTGTGAATGAGAATGCGATAGTGAATATGACTATATAATATTGAGCACTTTTGATTAACTAAATAAATGTGATGTACTTCATTATATGAATGCATAAAAGATAAAGGCAGTTGTGACTGGAGTTGCCAGTAAAAAGAGCTTAAAGCTCAGAATGTGATAAGAGCCTCTAGCTCAGTTATTAATGTACCCAGTATCTACAAGAGATATGGGACATTATCTGATACAAGCTCAGCATCCACAAGGGATAATAGCTAGTCTAGTATCCAAAAGGGATACGGGCTAGTAAAAAGGCATTCGGTCACATTAATAACAATTAAAATTGAGTCTTATAATCATTACATATAAAATTGATATGTATGTTTTGAATGACTAAAATGACTTGTATGACTGCTTTGATTATGAAACATGAAATATGTTATCAAAGTGATATGTGATGCTATATTATTATCAATGAAATGATGCGAAATACATGATTACATGAACAATACGTTCTATGTGATATGAGTGAGCCATCGAGGATGGTCCACTCACTGAGTTTGCAAAACTCAACGCAAAATTTATAATATTTTTTAGGCTTAGAGAAGATCTCTAGTTAGACAAATTGGAGTCTAGCCACTACATTCGAGTAAGCGATAGAGGCCAGGATCAGTTCGTGTCTCCATTTGTATTTCTTTATTTTTGTATTAAAGTGTGTATTCCTCATTTATTATATCATGTGTATTTGATTAATTCTATGTTTGTAATAACTTTCCAAATTGGAAATGTTTGTAATTGAGATTAATCAATGAGTGTAGTAACACTTGTGAATGAAAATGTTTATAAATAAAGTAGGCCCTATTTGTTTATTGATTTTTCACATATGCATGTGATTTATGAAAAGTTTTTTTATGAGTTCGATTGACTAATTGTTCCAGCATGCCACCCTTATCGAGTATATCCTCGAATATCACAGGTATATTCGGGGATATGTAATATGAGAGTGAGGTGCCGCACAGATGGTCAATATGATCATGCTCATTCTTGGAATAAACTAAGATATCATCTATAAACACCACCACAAATTGGTTTAAATAGGATCTAAACACTCTAACCATCAAATCCATAAATGCAACTGGAGCATTAGTTAACCCAAATGGCATTACCAGGAATTCATAATGTCTATAATAGGTCCTGAATGCAGTCTTCGGAACATCCACATCCTTTACTCAAAGTTGATAGTATCCTGATCGCAGATCTATCATTGAAAATCTTCTTGCATCTTTCAATTGATCAAACAGATCTTTTATCCTTGGCAATGGATCCTTATTCTTCACCATGACTCTGTTCAGTTGCCTATAATCGATGCACATTTGGAAAGCTCCATCCTTCTTCTTATCAAACAAAACTGATGCTCCCCAAGGTGAGATACTAGGTCGAATGAACTCCTTATCCAATAGCTCTTGCAACTGCACCTTCAACTTCTTTAATTCAGTAGGAGCCATCTTGTATGGTGCTTTGAATATAGGAGCAGTGCCAAGCATAACTTCAATAGACAACTTCACTTCTTTTTCAAGAGGGAATCTGGGTAGCTCTTCAGGAAACACATTCGGAAATTCGCTCACCACTGGAATTTCTTACAATTTAACACTCTGTTTCTTATAATAAATCACAAAAGCTAGATAAGCTTCACATCCCTTCCTAAGGAACTTCCGAGTTTGAATAGTAGATACCACACTATCCAGAGAACTAGTGCGAATGCCATACAATATCATTTTAGGTTAATAGGTTTCCTAAGCACGACTATCTTAGCACTACAGTCAACCATTACCTGATGCTTGGATAATCAATCCATACCCAAAATCAAATCAAATTCATGAAAAGGAAATTCAACTAGATCTGCTACAAACTCATTTCCTTGGACCCTAATAGGACAGTTCATATAAACCTTATTAATTAACATACTACTACCTAGAGGACTGGTTATGTAAATATCATACTTTAACTGATCTACAAGTATCACATTATCAGAAATTTCTGCAACATTGATATAAGAATGAGTGGATCTAAGATAAATCAAAGCATGCATTTTAGAATCAAAGAGAGAGATAGTACCTGCAATAACCTCAGATACATCTTGATTCTCACGAGCTTTCAAAGAATAACTTCAAGTTGAAGTAGAAGGTATTGTAGGTTAATCAATAGTCTCTCAAACAGTACTCAGATTAGGCCTGATTTGATTAGATCCTCCATGACCTCTACAACACCCTCTATTCCTAGCAGATGCATGAGAAATCTCTCTACTAACTTGTGATATCTAAGGTTGTCTTATAGGACAATTGGCTATCAAATGCTCAATGCCACCACATCGAAAACTTGCACCTATTTCCTTCCAACAAGTACCCCAATGGTATTTGGAGCAATGAAGGCACTCCGGAATACCAGAATCTTGGCTCACAGAGGAACCCCTACCAGAAGCAATCCATGAGGGAAAGTTTTGTTTCCTTCCCCTAGCTACTGATCTCTGAGTAAATTCTGGTGCAGTGGAAGCACCTTCACGACTTCGCTTACCTAAGGACTGACCTCCTTTAGTAAAGCCCTTCGCTGCACCCTTTCTCTACTAACCATCTCATGCTTCTCTATTTTAATAGTATCTTGTACCAACTGATGGTAAGTCACTTGCTGCAAAAGAGTAAATGCTGCCAGATGCTCTTTGATCAAATCATTTAAACCATCTTCAAACTGATTACACCGGAACTCCTCAGTAAGTACGGGTTCAGGTGCATACTTGCTTAGTCGATTAAACTCTCTGTCTTACCTAGCAATAGATAGGTTTTTCTGCTTCAAGTTCAAGAACTTCTTCTATTTCTCCTTTCTATAGGCTTCCATTTCATACATGGATTTAAACATTTAGGAAAAGAAATACCAAGTCAGAAGCTCTAGTAACTAAGGATTCCTCAAAACAAACTTCCACCACTCATAGGTTGCTCCTTAAATAAGAGAGACAACACAGTGCACCATTTGATTTGGTGGATAACTAATTTCAGGTAGCACTCTTTTCACCTTTTCTAACTAGAATTTTTCCCTTCAAAACTCCTCCATAAATGTTCTAGTAAATTCCTCAGCTCTATACTTCTGCAACTAATCAATTGGAGCTGTAGGTGTAATTATACGATGTAATATCATCATCATATCTTATGACAGCTTAACCAAAGCCTCCCCCTGAGTTGGAGGTAGAGGTGATGGCCCTTCAGCTTCACCTCGATTGATGCCAGAGGCCCTTGATATAGATGGATGAGATAGTGCAGGAGTATTACTCTCCATAACCTCGTCAACGACTTCATGAGATCTTTCCATACTTAAATTTAAAACCAAAACATCGGATAACCCGTATTAGGCCAAACACAACTCTTATATCTAAGTATAAGGAATAGTTAAGTTAAACCAGAATCCCCTACACCATGCTCTAATACCAAATGATGTACCACTCATATACCCCCTGGGAGGATATATAGATGCCATATAAAATAGTACTAGAATAATCCAAAACATACTAAAGCATTTCTAGAAACTCAAGTAACATACATTTCATTTCATAGGTTGGGTCATATTGAGAACATAACATACACATGATACTTATCATATATAAGCCTTAAAATCCAAATCCAATCTGTGTTAAGGTTATTACAAACCATCAAACAAAATATAAATTCCAATATGTCTTATTACATTAAATATAACTCAAAAACAAGCTGAACATTTCCAATTCAAAACACAATCTCCTTGGCCTCTGCGGTTGTTTTTATCCCAGTCTTTAAACCTTCTTCTCATAACCTACATAGAGGCAAAATCACTGTGCTAAGCATAAAGCTTAGTGGGGAAATAACTAAATAAGATAATTTGGTGATTGATTCTAACAGTCGTCTGACATTCACATATACAAAATTATATCACATCTCAAGTAACCTTTAATTATTCATATTAAAGTGCAATCCAAAGAATATGTATCTCATAATAGAATATAAGATATCAAAATAGGATATGTTTGTAACATCTTGTTACTCATGTCAGAGCTAGAACAAGAAATATGAGAGATTACTGAGAGATTAGACATGCATTTCATGCTCATGCATTATATGATAAGCACATACATGTGATTATTGAATTTTGCACATGAAAATAATTGCACGATAGTGACTTCTTTGCCTGGAGAAAATTTGAACATCCTTCAGTATTTTGGCTATATCTCCTTCTCCTGACATCCAAATGATATGGTACTTAAACCATTGGACTCATAACACATTAATCTACATCTCCACAAAAAACCTTAGCCATATGAAATCATTGGGGAAAGATTAAGCAAAAATGGGACTAGTCTAAGTGGGCATGCATGGTCGTGCGTTAAGGTTTCATAGCCATGACTTATTTTTGTTGGTGTGCATGGGTGTGCATTATGGTTGCATGCCCATGACTCACATGTGTTGTGAGTTAAATTTAGTTGGGTTAATGAATTTAAGATGAAAATGTTGACTATGCTATAATATGATAACGAGAAAGATTTCATTGATTAGGATTTGGTATTTTGAAAATATCTTGTTTTGTAGTCATACAAATGAGATGATTTTTTATTTTTAGTAAAATAGATACATAGTGCTACAAATTATGTGAAGCAATCAAATTTTAATTCAATCATTAAGACTTTCAATTTTTGGATGGAATTTGGGTATGGTGTATTGTTTCAAAATGAGAACAGTCTGAAAATGTTTGGGGTATAAATTTCATATTATTAAACCAAATTGAACAATCTTTATGTCATTAGAAAATTAAGAGATAGGATTTTAATGGTTTAGTGAGGTATAATCCTAAGTACAAAGTATACTTAGGTGAGTTTTGATATATGAATGTTTAAATGATGTGAATAATAGAGCGATATCAGCGATTGTCATGAACATGCATTGTGCATATTTCATTTACATACATGTGCATTATTAAACACTTATAATCGTGCAAATTGTAATATGTGTGTATTACTTAGTATAGAGGAGCAACTGGAACATCAACATCTAGATGTTTCTGAAACTTCTAAGCAGTAGCTTTGAGAGTGACTTATGAGTAACCTAGATGATTTCTCTCAATTAACTGTTTGCTTAAAAATATGTTTTGAATGATAAGATGAATGTGATTGATTGTGTTGATGTCGAACAATGTAGGTCCGACATTTGATATATTAATGTGATATTAAAATGCTACTTGTATATAAATGTGACGGAATATATCTTACTCAACAATGATGTTGCATGGTGCAGCTTAGGTCTGATGGAAAAATGTGATTTGACTATGAATGTGCAAGTATCTGACCGATTGAGCATATGATATGTGAAAAATTCCGATATATGAATGTATGTAAGATAAAGGAAGTTGTGACCAGAGTCTCCAGGATAAAGAGCTTAAAGCTCATAGTGTGATTAGAGCCTCAGGCTCTGTTGAAAATGTACTTGGTATCTACTAAGAGATATGGGACATAATTTGACGCAGCTCGGTATCCACTAAGGGATATGAGCTAGTAAAAAGGCATTTGGTCATAACGACAATAATAAATAAATGTGAGTCGCATGTGCATTGCATTTATACTTGATATGTGTACTTTTAGATGAATGAAATGACCATTATGATTATTCTGAATATGAAAGGTGATATTTTATGGGAAAAGATGAAATGACTCAAAGGTCAGTCAGCTAGGTTTTGAACAGATTAGATAGAATTTTGTGTAATTTTCTCTTTCATGTAGCACATTTTGTATTAGGCTATGATGTGTACATGTATGGATGTTTGAAAGACACATTTTATAATGTTCAGGTTTATATAATGAAATGGGAAATTTTGGTTTTAAAATATTATGACTTTCTTGATGATGTCTTATAAAAGAATAAACATAGATGATGCCATGCTAAGTGAATGATATGATTGAATGTAGCGCACCATTATTATAGGTTATGTACTAAAATGTCTGTAGGCATCTCGGTATGTTCCCTAGGGTATTAGGGCGTTACATTTGGGTGGTATGAGAGCATGGTTGGCATCCATAAGGATATAAAAGAATGTTAAGCATGAAATATTGTTAGAAATGCAAATAATGATTGAAGTTATTATTTGATATAGGTCATCCGCCATACGTGATCAATTGGGGTAACCAGCTGACCTAGGATTGGGAGGAGCCAGTAGGAATTCCTCGATCCTCAACCAGAAGAGATGCCTCCTAGAGTTCTAAAGAGAAGGGAAAGGAGGTATGATAGGCTATGGAAGTAGGGGCGGTGGATTTCTATGGTAACATAGACCCGACTGAGGTCGAAGGATGGTTAGAAAGGACAGAAAGAGTTTTTAATCAGATGGACTACGAGCCAGACGAGAGGTTTGACTATGCAATGTTCTTACTATAATGCCCACCTTATCAATGGTGGAAGACTATCCCAGGAAGTACCACCAAGCCTTGCCACCTGAATTGGGAAGACTTTCTATGAGTCTTCAAGGAGAATTACATACCCAAGATCTACTTGGACAGGAAGATGAAAGAGTTCCTAGATTTGAATCAGGGTAGGATGTCAATGGCAGAGTATGAGATCCGGTTCAATGAGTTGATGGGATATGCTATTACTTTGATCCCTACCGAAGAAGGCAAGTGTAGATTTGAGGATGGGTTGAACATAAAGATCAGAACAAGACTAGTGATCTCCAACTTAACCAGATTTACTAAGTTGAGAGCTACTTCAATCAGAATTAAGCAGCTACTAAGAGAGTGACAAGTAAAATCTGGGCAAGGGTCCAGACTGAAGAATTTTAGTAAGACTCACAGTGGGTCTAGCAAAAGATTCAGTAAGCACCAAAATAGAGCTTTCAGACCACCGGTAAGATCAAGATAGTCAGGATTCAGATAGAGGGATCAAGACAGTCAGGATTCAGGCAGAGGGGTGGTTATGTACAGTTTGGTAGTAGAAGAGGTATAGTACAGATTCAATTGCCCCTTGTGAGTACTGTGGGAACAGGCATGGTGGTGAGTGCTAGTCACTATTAGGAGCTTGTTTCGTTGTTGCTCTCTAGAGCACAGAATCAGAGATTGTCCTATCATTGCTGGAGCCCAGTCTAATGTGAGTGGGAGATCTGTGAGTGAAGCTACTATCCAACAGAAAAGAGATAGTGGGCTCGGATAGAGAGGTCGTGGTAGAGGTAGAGTGAGCTCTATGAGTCCCTTTATCAGGACTGAGGTGTGGAGCAGCCGATCGCAGTCCTATGCCAATGTGTATGCCATAACTAGGCAAGAGGCTTAGGACTCTCTGGATGTCATTGCAAATGCACTACTTATTTATGATCATGAAGCATTTGCATTGCTAGATCTAAGATCTATGCATTCCTTTATCGCATCGTATCTAGAATCTAGGCTACATTGTGATAAAGAGCCATTATAGTACGGACTAGAGGTGAGTACACTGATGGTAGTACTACAGTTATAGGAGAGGTCTGCATGAGATGCTTGATTCAGATTGATCAAGCAGAGTTGGAGGCAGACCTAATTATACTACAGCTAAGAGAGATAGATAATATCATAGGCATAGATTGGCTCACTACTCATAGGGTTATCATGAACTGTTATACCAAAGAGGTAGTACTAGAATCTCCTAGCCAACCGAAAGCAATTTTCAGAGGAATTAGTCAAGCAGTGCCAGCCAGGTTGATATCATTCATGAATGCATTGAGAATGATGCAAGGTAGATGTGAGGCCTATCTAGACTACGTTGTTGATACTAGAGCTGAGCAAAGTGTGCAGGACATTCCCGTGGTTAGGGAATTCCTAAATGTGTTTCCCACCAAGTTACCTAGCTTACCTCCAGATCAAGAAAAAAAGTTAATAATTAATCTAGTTCCAGGTGCTACTCCTATATCTATTCCTCCATATAGGATGGCACCTGTAAAACTGAATGAGTTGAAGGCTCAGTTATAGGAGCTACTGGAAAATGGTTTCATTAGACCCAGTGTTTCACCTTGGGGAGCTCCAGTTTTGTTTGTAAAGAAGAAAGATGGGACTTTAAGGTTATGCATCGATTATACGCAATTGAATCGGGTGACAGTGAAGAACAAATACTTGTTGTCTGAAATTGATGATTTGCTTGATTAGTTATAGGGAGCTCAGGTATTCACTAAGATAGATTTGAGATCGAGGTACTATCAGTTGAAGATAGTAGAGGCTGATGTACTTAAAAGTGCATTCAGGAGCAGCTATGGGCACTTCGAGTTCTTAGTTATGCCGTTTGGGTTAACTAATACCGTGGCAACATTTATGGACTTGATAAATAAGGTGTTTTAGCCCTACCTGTATTGCTTTGTGATAATGTTTATGAATGATATTTCAGTGTATTCAAAGAATAGAGAGGAGCATGCTAGACATTTAAAGGTAATACTACAGATCATGAGAGAGAAACAATTGTATGCCAAATTCAATAGCTATAAATTTTGGCTGAATCAAGTACTATTTTTGGGGCATCTAGTGATTGGACAAGGTATAGAGGTAGATCCAAAGAAGATAGAGGCAGTGATGAATTGGGAAGCTCCGAGGAATGTGTTTGAAATTTGAAGCTTCCTAGGATTGGTTGGATATTACCTAAGGTTTGTTGAGGGGTTTTCCTTGATCTCAACCCCTCTGACAAAACTTCTGAGGAAGAATGTAGTATTTAAATAGAATGAACAATGTCAAAAGAGCTTTGAGGAGCGGAAGCATCAGTTGATTACGGCATCAATGTTGACTATTCCATCAGGGACCAGAGGATATATGGCATATAGTGATGCTTCGCATCAAGGATTGGGATGTGTATTGATGCAGTAAGGCAAGGTGATTGCCTATGCATCGAGACAACTAAAGTCTCATGAGATTAACTATTCGGTATATGATTTAGAGCTTACTGTAGTTGTCTTTGCTTTAAAGATATGGAGACAATATTTATATGGAAAGATGTTCTAGATTTATACAGATCAAAAAATTTTAAGGTATCTGTTGAGTAAGAAGGAATTGAATATAAGACAGAGGAGATAGATAGAGTTATTAAAAGACTATAATTGCACGATTGAGTACCACCCAGGGAAAGCTAATGTGGTGGCTAATGCTTTGAGTAAAAAGTCTTATACTAATGCAGCAGGATGAGACACTTATTAGTACACTTAAGTTAAGACCGATGCTGCATGATAGAATTAGAAAAGACCAGGGGAAAGATCCTAATATGGTGAAGCTCATAGAGAAAGTGAAGATGAATCCAGATTCTGAGTTTGAGTTGAAGGATGAGACATTATTGTTGAAACAGAGGCTATGAGTGCCTAATATGGATGATCTGAGGAAGGAAATTTTAATGGAAGCTCATATAGCTGCGTATGCTATGCATCCTGGTACTACCAAGATGTATAACACAATGAAGCAACACTTCTGATGGCCCAGAATGAAAAAGTAAGTGGCGGAGTATGTTTGCTTAAACATATGTTTTGAATGATAAGATGAATGTGATTGATTATGTTGACACTGGAAAATGTAGGTCCGAGATTTGATAGATTAATGTGTTCTTAAAGTGCTACTTGTAAGTGAATGTGACAGAATATATGTTACTCAATAATGATGTTAAATGCTGGACCTTAGGTCCAATCAAAAAATATGATTTGACTGTGAATGTGCAAGCATGTGATTGATTGAGCATATGATATATGAATCATTCCGATATATGAATGCATGTAAGATAAAGGATGTTATGACCAGAGTCTCCAGGATAAAGAGCTTAAAGCTTAGAGTGTGATTAGAGTCTCAAGCTCAGTTGAAAATGTACCCAGTATCTACTAAGAGATATGGGACATAATTTGATGTATCTCAGTATCCACTAAGGGATATAAGCTAGTAAAAAGGAACTTGGTCACAACGACAATAATAAATGAAAGTGAGTCTCATGTGCATTGCATTTATACTTGATATGTGTATTTTTACATGAATGAAATGACCATTATGATTGTTCTAAAAGTGAAAGGTGATATTTTATGAGTATGCAAACATGTGAATAATATGTTACGTGTATTGATGCGATACATGAATTAAGTGAACCATCGATGATGATTACCTCATTGAGTTCCTAAAACTCATCAAAATTGCAACCTTGACTTTTTAAGACCGAGAGATGGCATCAGCTACTGAGGGACGCTATAAGCAACGTAGACTTGTACTTTTAGGAAAAGAAGAAATGACTTAAAGGCCGGTCAACTGGGTTTTGAACAAATTAGATAAAATTTTATGTAATTTCCTCTTTCATGTAGCACATTTTGCATTAGGCTATAATGGTGTACATGTATGGATATTTGAAAGACACATTATATAACGTTCAGTTTTATGTAATGAAATGGGAAATTTTGGTTTTAAAATATTGTGACTTTCTTGATGATGTCTTATAAGAGAACAAAGATAGATGATGTCATGCTAAGTGAATGTTGTAATTAAACATAGTGCACAATTATCATAGGTTATGTACTAGAATGTACGCAAGGCGTCCCAGTATGAACCCTAGGATATCAGGGCGTTACAATATTGGCTTCAGAATAAAACTTACAAGTATCATAACAAAATACCATAATATCATAATAGAACTTTAAAGTACCATAACATAACTTATGTATATCAAAACAGAACTTAGTTATTTTAAAACAAAGCTTGATTATATCATAAACGAGCATGTAATAGAATACAAAACAAATTAGCTTGCTAATCCTTTTTACATAAGTGGGTAACGGGATCAGACCAGAAGATACCTATGTTTGGTATCTGAAACAAAAGAGACTTAAGTCTCTAAAACAGAAGACACATAAGTGTCTAAAATCATAAAACATCGGAGTGTCTAGCACAGAAGACACCTTAATGTCTAGTTACAAAAGACAACTTAGTGTCTTGTTACAGGAGCAACTATAGACACTTCCAGCCATGCCTATTTAGCCACGACTAGAACTTGGGTAAATAGGCATAACATGCAAAAGATGTAGTGCATAACATATCTTTATTCCATTTTTCTCAAATTGAACATATCCATTCACACCCAACAACTTAACATACCTCATGAACATAAAAATTTGTGATAACATATCAATAAATGTATTATATGTTTACACCTTACATATAATCACATAAATTTCCAATTCATAAACAATCATATTCAATTTACCTCATATAAACCCTTTGAAATACACTTATATTCGTAAAAACACATC
>JAOQMP010092956.1:0-31328 GCA_027563575.1 Erythroxylum pedicellare
CCAAAAAAACTAAAAACAACTCTGGAATACCCTTATTACAGTTACAAACATTCTTGTTCCAATCCTAAGATACCTTAACCTTATGTCTAAACACCCCATATCATAAACCCGTTTCCAAACACCTCCATCTTCTAGCTAGGAAACCCTAGTCTCGTAATATGAAAGACCCTAGCTGTTTTAGTTTGTGACGACATCGCCACTGCCCTCAAGTTAGTAGCCATCGTCATCGACAATCCGCCGCCTCTCTCCATTCTTGCTTCGATCTCCGACAATCATTATCGACTGCTGCAAGCTCCAGTCATCAGTTTCCTTTACGAAAGCCACCATCTTTTCAAACCAACTCCATGGCAAGCCACAGGCGCCATTTGTCCACCTCATAGAGCTCCAATCGCGTGTCTCCAGAAGTAGCCATCACTTACATCTCACCGTCGCTGCCTCGAAGCTGCTTAGGGCCACCGTTAATTGCAGTGACGATCCTTTGTCTCTATAACCGACAACTGCTTCTTCCATTTACATCTCCACACTGCCGATAAGGATCATCTTCAAATAGGACCCAACATAACATCAATGGGGCTAGTCGCATACACAAAAGTTTTGTGGTTCTCAACTAGCACCACTAGCCATTATACAATCCAAAAAAATGTTTGGTTTCTTATCCGGTAGCTACACCAATTATGCTTTCTCTTTAAAAACTCTCTCAAGTCATCCATATTTCTAGAATAATTTTAGTTTTCATGGCTTTAGGGTTTCAAGTAATTTCCAGAATCCGAGAAATAGTTCTTAACTAGTATCCAATGATTAGAGCATGAACTTTTCAGATTTCATGGGTTTAGGGTTTTATTAGGAATATTAATCTGAACTATTCAGATTTAAGAACTTTCAACTTTTGCAGGAAGTAAATCTAAACGTTTCATATTTAATTCTTTAGGGTTTGTAAATTTCAATTTCAAAATATAGAGATAAATATCAATTAAATAATTTAATCAAATTACATAATTAAAATTAGATCTTATACGACTTCTGAAAAATCAGAGCTGGAATAGATTCCAAGCGTAAAAGAAATAATTACAAACTTTTTCGTATTGATTTCTCAAAATAAATATCACTTAGACTATAGAATGATTAACTATAATTAAACAATTTATATCTATAAATCAAATTGACATCTAACAATACATTATAATCATCCAAATACTTAAGAATGTCAAAGTGATTTTGACTAATCATTTTGTGTATGATTTTTTTGTATAATTCAATCTTTTTATCATACAAAGTTTCAGTTAGACATAAAGCATGAAATTAATTTTTACTCTATTTGAGTCCAATCATATTGGTTCTTCACTATTAGTAATTGATTTTAATGACATTTGTGAACTATTTATAAAGCGTTATTCCACTTTAGTCAAGGATTTTCCGAATCAATACTAGTTGAGAACAATAGAACATTCACCCTTAGTTCTTTAGGGTGATGAATTCTATATCGACCACTCAGCTACCTCTATATCCAATGACTATTGAATGAGCTATCCTTGATTAGAATATATCATAAGCAATATTAAAACATAACAATTCTTATTTAAGATAAGTTTGGAGATCAAATAACCTCTTATATAATCATCATAATAAAAATTTTCATAGATATACAAGTAATGTCTCAAATGGATTTGTCATATTAGATTAATTCAATAAATTTGTTTTCTAGTAAGCACTTACATATTTGTCAAGTACCTCCATACTTTAGTTTATTAGATAGACTACTTCCTTTATAAAGAAAAACATAATATCTGCTAGTTTCTTTTTTATGTTTTATTAATGTCCAATCTCAATAAAATAATGACTACGAATAATTTAGAGATAAAACGTACATGGAATATGAATCTTATAATTATAATTTTATCATAATTTTATTTGTAATGTATAATTATCCTATAGACTTTATCATACACATATAAAAATATACAAGATAAAGAATGTTTTTAAATTAGTTTGTCACTAAACTATAATCAACCAATTGGCTATATTGTATAAACTAACAATGTTAATTATATACAAAAATATGAATAATAACCTATTGCTTTAAAATTTTCGTTTAAGATATGATGCCCTGCTTGTATATGGGCTTACTTTGACTCAGCCCAATTTCCCTCCAAATCCTTTAAAAACCTTTCATGGATTTTGGTTAGATGAATGGCGATTTATAAAATGACTTAAATGAGTTTCATTAACTATGATTTGGGAAAGCTAGCCTCTGATATGGATAGATCTACTTTGTGAGAGGTAGAAAAAGATATAAGGATGAAGGTACTTGACAAATATGTAAGTGCTTAAGATTTTATGTTAAGATATGAGTCATATCTTTGTTATGAGTACTTACATAACAAACATATGACTCATATCACGTTGCCTTCAGATTTTATGTTAAGATATGATATCCTAGTTGTATATGAAATCCCTTAATCTCGATCTAATTTCTCCACGGATTCTTTCAAAATCCTTTATTAACCACCTATACAGTTGATGTAAAGATAAGTTCTTGCTTTTGTAATAAGACATGGCAAAACGTAAGCAAAGGACTTGCTTTGACTTGGGTATTTGAAGTTCAGTGTTAGGTTGTCTTCCAGGTAATGGAGGGAAGCTAAAACTGGGAAATCTAAACAATTTACTCATGTTGCCACTCTTGAGTGAAACTTAACATAAGATATTTTAAGGTAGGAATCCATCGCTGCCCTTCACTTGTTGGTATTCATGATTTGTTACAAGGTTTGTTGCACTTTTGACAAATTCTCAAAATGAGCAGTCGTTTGCTCAGAGAAGCCTACTGGTCGTTCGCTTTGTGCCAAGTTCTTGTATGAACTAAAATTGGCAAATTTTGAGTCAAGGCCGCTAGTTGCCTTTTCATCAACTTTCATATTGCTTCTTAAATTTTGATGGTTTCTCTCACCTTTTGTCACAAAATCATTAATTTTTTCAATCTAAATTTGAATGTACAAGGAAACGGTGCCACATTAACTTGAATTCATTTGAAAGAAACTGTTAAAACGAGAATACTAATCCCCGGACAAACACCTAGGACAGTTGCAGTTAAACCTGAAACCTTGAAGAAGCAAGGTTTGTCGGGCATTATGATCCAAACTCGCATCAATGTAGCAGATTCGAAGCTCTTCATCTGCAAGATAGCCATTGGCAATGGCACCATTACTCTTTGATATTCATATTCACAAAATGAAAATGAAATTCATTTAGATGTTTAATTAACATTTTGACTAGGAAAAGGCTTAGCTCCAAGAGAAAGATCTTTGTTACTACGACACAGTATATATTGATAGGAAGACATTAAAGTAACTTAATATTACATATATGGGACTAACCTGGCTCAATGTCACGAAGAGCTTTCACTCGTGCATCTGCATTCCCTAACCAAATGATGTGCGCATTTGGATCTGCAGTAAATAACTATCCAAGTCAGTTTTATCGAATTCCATGCATGAACTCCGGCATAGTAGCTGGGAATTAATGTAAACAAGAGGACATCAGTTCTGAAAACATTAAAGCCTTTAGCTTTGCTGTTATTTAGTCTTAGATTATTTTTCTCAAATTCAAAATGGAAATACCGCCAATGATATGCTAGAAGATGGACATGCAGACATATAATGAATACCTATTCCACGGACATCTCGTATTTACGACTCAACTGTCTATATGACACTATCCAGCGTTGCAATACAAAGATAACTGACCGGAGAAATGCAAGCAAAATTTGCTACAGTTTCAAAATAAAAAGAAAGAGTACCAAGAACTTCAATTGGTTAACAGTTAGCACATGAAATTCATGTGAACAGAACTGCACAAGAAGCAATTGGCATCAATTCATTATGAATCTATTTGGGTCAACTGTCCAATATTTAACTGCTAAAGATATCATCCAACCACCTTTGGCTGAAAATGTGGTTTATAGATGTTGCATAATTAGCCAAGGAAATTGAATGATTGCATAAGGGGATATAATAAAGGGTCAAGACGTCAGATTCTGACATAAAAAACATTATTCAAAACTGTTTACCACAATCATGATTGTAGAAGGATGGAAGCATATAAACAGCATTTCCAACAGCAGCTTCAGCATCTACGCAGGCAGCAGCAGAGGACAACAGATCTTCATACCGACCTAGAGCCAATTCAATTCGGAATGCATTGATACGAATCCTAGCTAGAACATTGTTGTACCATTTCTTGGTTAGGACTTCCTTTGTCAAAGACAACTTATAGATGAATGGTGAGCACCTAGCAATAATATCAAAGGCATATGAGATAATGAAATTCCCAAAGGATACATGCCATCTTCTCAGCTCCAGCATCTGCCTTAGTGAATCCCTGCCTCAGCAAATTGAAGCCCTCTTCCATCTATACAAGTTAAGGTACATGAGATACTTGCATGTAATAGAGTATTGAGAGATCAAGTAAACAAAGTAGAAGATACTAAAGCCATTTATTGTCTCATTTCTAACACACTACATACTTTGAGGATCATATAGTCTTTCTCAAGGTCCACTACATCTCAGGTATGAAAGCGAAACTCTTCAATTCAGTGAAGAAATAATGGTTGACATGGTATACTTAAATAGGAAGTTCAAGAATTATAAGTACACTAGCTTTAAAAAGTTTAGGGAAGCCAGAACCAAGTTCCAACAGATTAATAACTTAAATTAAACACAATTTTGAAGTATCCCAGATAAAAATTCTACCAGATTGAGTATGATCGTCTTAGAACCATAAAAACTACACCATCAACGGAAGCAAAAATCGGACTCACAGGAAAAGTCTATTTAAGAAAAGAAAAAGCTGTCCGAAGATTGATTCTAAATCCATGCATTTGTAGTTTGAACACAAACACATACATGTGGTGTTAGAATTTCAATCTCAGAGAGTTTACCACCTCTAAAACCATATGATGAGATAAACTGGCAGGTTGAAGTATGTCAAGAATTTCAGGGTGTGCGGCTCCTGACAGAATGGTGCATGCTAACCGCTTCACCAAAAGTGGATACTTGAAACCGTTGCTCCTTCATTTTCATCCAAAGACTCACGCAGTAGAACAACAAACAAAACAATACCAAATAATAACAATGGGACAGAGGGATAAAGCAGGATCTTCTCAAGAGTATCATCAGAAAAAGCCAAATGGCCTACCCAAATTTCCTTACCGGCAATAGTCATGAAAAGCTACCCATTCTGCTTCCTTCTCAACATCATAAAATACCTTAAACGGAAGAAATTTTTTTTTCATATGGTTTCATAAACAAAGCATCAAACGGTTGCCGGGTCCTAACAAAAAACGTATTTGACCTTAGCAGTCTGTTCACACTCTGGGCTGCAAAAGTCAACCTTTTGATCCGTTGAGTCCAGTTTGCTCCTGAGGCAGTAGTAACAGACAGTGTTAATGGAAGAGAGAGAAGGGTGGGCTATGATGGGTTTGGCGGTGTGAATGAGGTCTCCGGCGCCGATTCTCCGAGTGGCGAATACGCCTCGCCCAGCTGACTCGGTCAGCGACACTCGAATCGGCGGCGGAGTGCCTCTGGTGTTGGACGGCTTCTTATTGTCTGTAGAAAATTCAAGAAGTTGGTTGGTTAGGTACTGCTGCTTTTTTGAGCGGCGAAGCCAACGGACGAACTGCGACATTTTCAATTTCCTTTGGTCTATTATGTGGTAATTTACCACAAATATCAGACTCACGCTCATGATCGTGGTACATATGGATCCTAGTACATAAGAAGCCTAGATTCTGGCCTAGACCAAGTCCATTAGTGGCCCATGTTAGCCTATGTAGATCGGCTTTATAATGGAAATACTAATAAATATTATAGTTAGGACCAAATCTAATACTGGCCCTAATTCCCTCATTTAGATCAGTGTTGGGTTTGACTTTTAATTGAACGAATAACAGTAATAAGAGGGCCTCATGATTGATAGGAATTATACTGGGCTTAGTTTAAACCTTAATATCCTATATCGTGTGAGAAGTTTAATTTAATCTGTAACAAAGTAGACTTGACCCATATGTAAATCCATTCAAGTTTAAATGGACTTTCACGTAAAACTATTTTTTTAATTTTGCTTTCATATTAGGCCGTTCCTTTATTTTCTCAACAAAACACGCATACTTCATCACAAAAATCTCAATTCCAAAAAAGCAACGATAGCCTCGACTGTGCTAGGTTGTTAGAATGGTGAACTTGGGGTATAATCACACCTTTTAGTTTATCGATTTCCTTTTCAGAGGATGCCCACCGTCGTTAGATTGAGTTCAGCGAGCCCAACTACAGAAAGCGGAATTGATCGATTGAGAAGACTATCAATGCCAAGTTGGGAGGTCATCTAACCTATCGTACATAAACAATAGATGTTTCCCGCAAATTGTTGTAACAACTTGATATCAGAACAATTGGCCTCAGAACGATCACGGCAGAAGGGACACAAGTTACTAAGTTGTGAAGGATTGAAGAAATCATGAAGATTTTACTAAAAAACTAAGCTAGGAATGAAAAACTATTGATTAAGAACCAAAACAATATCGAGAGACACTAAAGGCCATAGCTAGAGTCACCAAACAAAACTCTCTAGGAAAGGAATAAGAGACAAACGCCACGAGAGTTGCCCAAGGGAAAGAGGTATACACTAAACTCACAAAATTCAGTAAAATAAACTTTCGTATGTTTTAAGGTAATGGAGTGAGGAGCCGGACGAACAAGAGCTAGCAGTTCTTTTTGCTATATCACACACCGATAGAGAAGAAGGTAGGAATTACGATCATGCACTTGGAGGGAGAAGCCCAGTAATGGTACTAATTGGTTAGTCGATGACAAACCGCAAGGGAAACTTAGAATTGAGAGGAACTAAGGACTCCATTCAATAAAAGATTTGACGAGGAGGTGTTTGAAGATCCGATAGGGGGTTTCAAAGAGTTTCAACAAGAACATTCATTACAAGAATATTATGCAAAGTCCAATCGATAATAATAAGTTGACATTAATGAGGAATATTACATGGGATTTTTCTTAAAAGAATTAAAATCAGAACTGGAGGTTTCTATTTGATCGCTAGGGAACAAGAAGTAGTTCTGACCGTCTAGACAACGATACCTTCTACGAGGAGAGGCAACCTAGTTGGGACCTCGACAGGGGGAGACAACCACTCCATCACTAAAAGTGGAGCCCCTATAACCTCAAGTTCTAAGCCTTTGTTGGAAAGAGGGCTACTATCAACCTTGAGATCACAAGAGACTCTGGCAGCGAGCAAAATAACCAAACACATCAGCCTACCTAAAACCACCAATAGCAAGGAACTAGATGAATAGATAGCTAAAATACTTTACTTTAGTGTGACGAAAGTTATGTCCTTGGCCAACGTTATGGAAAACAACAACTCCAATTTCACATGATTGACAGCGATGAAGACATAAGAGAAGGAATCCTTAAAGAAGAATGAAATTTCGAAGAAGATGAGGTTCCTAATATTTCTTTCTAGGCAATGATAGGAGGTATAGACGAGGAATATAGATAAATGCGAGTGATAAGCTACCACTTCCCAAGGCTCAAATAGATATTAATATATAATAGGAGTATACGCAATTTTGTGAATGAAGCGATAGCCAAAAGAAGCATCCATTAGGTGGAAATAATTTCAAAAATTCACATCATAGTGGGAGGGGGCTACATACAAACTATCAAACAAATACTAAGTATTTACATAATGTATACAAGGAGTTTCATTCACAACCGACACACTTGTGATTCCCTTAGGGAGTTGTAACGTAGTCTTTAAGATAAAATGGTTAGCCGCACTTAATGATGTCTTGCGTAACTTTAAAATAAGGACCATGAAATTTATGCGGGAAGGAAGAAGGATCACCTTGTCAAGTAACATAGAAACAGGAGGCCAAACTAGTATCAATAGAAGGTTAGAAAAAAATGTTTCAAGGAATGAGTGTTGGAGGATTACACATGAATCATTTAATTGTCCTGTGGAACCATAATTCTGACATATGGTTTTGGAGGATAAAAGCTCTCCATGGACAGACTACAAGTGTTGCTTACTGACTATGGAACCTTGTGCTAAGAACCTCATCAACTTCCTCCAAAGCGAGCTCAAGATCATAGGATCAACCTCAAGGATGGGACAAACGTTCACCCTTACCATTGTTTTAGGAGAGAAAAAAAGATGTAATTGAAAGGGCAGTTTTAGAGCTCTTACAACAAAGCTTTATTAAGAGAAACCTAAGTCCCTATGCCTCCCCCACAGTCTTAGTGTGAAAAAAGATAATTCATGGAGAATATGTATTGTCTAATGATGATTGAACAAATATATAGTAAAAGAAAAGTTCTCGATGCCTATAATAAAGGAACTGCTTGATGAACTCCAAGGGTTAAGATGGAACTCTAAACTAGACCTTAAGTTTGGCTACCACAAAATATGAATGTGGGAAGAGGACATTGAGAAGTTGCGTTTAGGACCTACGAGGGGTACTATGAGTTCTATATGATATCATTTGGATTAACAAATGCATTTTCAATCTTCCAAGGATTGAGGAATAAAATATTCTAGCTTTTCCTTTGAAAATTTATACTTTTGGTTTATAGTTGCAATTTATAGTAATATGAGTGCCATTTGAGAGGCCTTTGCATTTTAAAAATGCACAAATTGTACTTAAACAGAGCTAAATGAATATTCAGAGCTAGAAAATTGGAGTGTTTAGATCATGCAATCTCTAGCGGTGGGGTAACAATGAATGGAAGAAAGGTTGAGATGATTAGAAATTGGCCTACTTTGGAGTCCCTCAAGGAGCTACAGGGATTTCTTAGGCTTATAGACTACTATAAGTGTTTCATTCATCACTATGCTCATATAGCCCAACCTTTATAGGAGTTACTCAAAGCCTCAATCACGAGTGAGTGGGCTTGGGGGAGCAGCAGTGATTTCTCCAAACCCTCTCTTCTGTTTTAGTCTTGACCCTACCTAACTTCTCTAAACCGTTCATTCTAGAAGTGGATGCAAGTAAGATGGGCATCAGAGTTATGTTACAACAATAAGAACATTCTGTAGCATACCTAAGCAAAACATTGGCAGATAAACATTAAGGTTTATCAACTTATGAAAAGTAATTTTTAGCCATCATTAAGGTGGTAAAATAGTGGCATCACTGCTTATGTAGATGGAGGTTCTAAGTACAGATGGACCAAAAGAGTTTTAAGTTCTTTTTGGAACAAAAGATCACCACAACCTTCCAAAAAACATGGCTTTTGATTCTCTTCACATATAACTTTGAAGTAGTGTACTGTAGTGGAAAAGAGAACCATGCGGCTGATGTACTCTCTCACATAACTAATGTTGAATTACTTGCTCTTTTTGTTTCACAGGTATACACATGACTCTTGGAGGAAATACAAAATAACTAAAGGAATGATCTAACAGTTCTGAATATAATCCAACAAGCTAAGAAAAGTGCCCTAAACTTTGGAAACTATGAGTGTACAGAAGATTTGTTATGATGTAAGGGAAGGGTGGTACTAGGGTTTAATGAGAGCCTATGCCAAAAATTAATATTTATAAGCTATGATGATCCACTAGGGGGAATTTAGTAGTAACTACCACACTAAAAAGACAACAGAACCTCTTCCACAAGAAGGGAATGGGAAGAGATATGCAGAACTATATCAAAAACTGTATTATTTGTCAAGGGAATAAGCACGAGAATGTGCAATACCCAGGGAAGTTACAACTATTGTTGATTCCGAAAGGATGTTGGACATATGTGAGTACAGATTTTATAGGACTTCCACCCCTGCATGGGAAAACCAGTATCATGGTGGTTGTCAATTGCTTTAGTAAGTATGGCTGTTTTATCCCTATCAAGCATCCAACAAGTGCAACAAACATAGCAAATTTATTTTTGGATCACATCTTCAAGTTGAATGGCATGCCTGAGCAGATCGTGAGTAACAGAGATCCTATTTTTAAGTATGTTTTGGAGGGAATTCTTTAGGTTACAAAAGGTTGATCTTCACTTTTTTACAACATACCACCCGTAGGCAGAAGAATAAAGCAAAGTAGTAAATTGCACCACCCTCGAGACTTAACTTTGATGCTTTAGTAGTGACACTATGGTGCGATGGGTTGAGCGGATTACCTTAGCAGAATGGTGGTACAATATCACATTCTAAGAAATTATCAACTCCACCCTGTTTGAGTTATTGTATGGGTACCCTCCTCCTGTGTAGGTACCTACATAACAGCGACTCCAAGAACCCAAAAGTCGTAACATTTACTAAATTTCCCTATTTGTAACTGAAGATTTCCACCTGCAACGTAACATCTACCAAATTTCACCTACGACGAGCCTAGAACCAAATAAAACAATAGGCAAATAAGAATCACATCAACGGGGAGTTCAAGGTGGGGGATATGGGGTTTTAAATTTGCATCCTTATCTTCAACATCCATTACAAAGGAGGAGCTACCAGAAACTCTCTCCCTTGTTTTACAAGCTGTACCTAATGGAGGGACGGATTGGGCCTATAACTTATAGACTAAAGTTACCAACAAAAGATAAAATCCATCCTACGTTCTATGTCTCCCAATTAAAGAAGTATATTTATGAACGATTGCCTACTTAGTTTCTTGTTATGATTCATTCAATGGATAAGTAACCTAAAGCTATTTTCAGTCGTTGGATGGTAAAGCGTCACAACTAACCCTTAACCCAAGTATTGCTTTAATGGTTAGGATTGTTAGATGAGGATGCCATAGAGGTACCCAGATGCTAACCTTATGGACAAGTTTATTGGAGAAAGGAACGTTGTTACATGAACTATGGAAAAAAAATCATGCAAAAACATATTCTAAGCAAGGAACAAATGAAGCTATTTAAATATAAGTTTTTTAATCCCTAAATTGACGTAGGTTCTAGCTATATAGCCACATATCATTTTTTTTAAGGTTTGGGAGACCTATATTACTGTAAGAAGCAACAACTTGAATATGAAAATACATAATGTTGTCCTTGCTTTTTTTATTTCAATCCTCTCTCCCTCTCCCTCTCTCTCTCCCCCCCTCCCTTTTATTCTAGCAATTTTTTTGTAACTACCTTGCCATACATAAACAATATATATTTCATGTAAATTGTTATAACATATACCTTATACTCACCTTAGTAAGAGTGAGTGGGAAATAAGGGTGACCCAAGGAAATTGTGAATAATGATGGATTGCAATTGACAAGAATTTTGCATCCAATTAGACATTATCCTCTTTTGCTGCTAAGATGCATTAGAATATCATTTTTTCAATTTTGTTTATTAACTTTTCTTGAATCTTTTACTTGGACTAGTTAAGGCGCTAACACTTAAATTATGATAAGACTTCTATCTTAGGAAAAGAAAAGCATCTTTGTGATTTTTTTGGCTAGGTTAATAAAATTTGTTTAATGTTTTTTGTTGTGAAAAAAATTCTATTGATAATAGTATTTCCTAAGTGATTGTGATGTTATCTTAAAATGACCTATCCATTATTCCTATTTGTGTTTGGAAGCCTTCGTTAGTTATATGAGACTTTCATATTGTTATGAATCTATCAACTCTTATATTTAAAGTTCAATCAATGTATGCTTTCTAAGGCTCCAGTTCATCAATTTTTAGTGTTGGAAGAAACTATAAAAGAAAAAAAAAGAATAAGCTATGTTTCCCTTTTTTCTTTTATGTATTTGTGGTAACTATAAGTTATAACTTTAATGGACTTCTATGCCTTTTATGCGTTATGCCAACTATGAGTTATAACTTTAATTGAATTTTATCAATTTATAAATATCGTTCCTATGGTTTGTAGATAAATGATGTTAGGCCTATGGATTTGTGGTTCTCATATATTCCATCTTTTATTTACTGGACCTTAATTGGTTAGTCCTTTGATTAACAGGAAGTAAAATGGTGGGCATATCCAAAGTGATTCATTAAGTATATTAAATGAGCCTAATAGATGCGGTAGAAGGTAGAGGCAAGAAAATAGATTATCAAAACTGTAAGTGCTACAAAGTTCTTAGCTTTAGATGCTAAAAGAGAGAGGAACAACTTAGTGTTGAATGGCAATTACTTTTGGTTACTAGAATTGTGGTTTTCATTGTCAGCAAGCAACTTAAGGTAATGGAATATAATAGACTTTTAACATTTAAATTAAATGGTTTTTGCTAAAACTGTAAGAACTATTTATATATTCCTTTGTTAAAATGCTTCTAAGATATTTCTAATGATTGTTTTCTCTATAACTACGAGAAGAAAAGAATTAAATTTAATTGCATTTACTAACCAATATATGTTGGCGGAATAATGTAAAGAGTAAACAAAGTGTATACAAACTATAGATGTTGGTCTCACCATTCATGCAAGGGAAAGGTTTCAAATTTGGTCCTAGAAACATATATGATCTTCATATGGCATGTCCTGTGTGTTGTTTGCATTCCTTTTCATTTTACTCCTTTTAGAAAGAAGTAGGTAATTGATTTGTTAGGTAGTGTTATTTTTTAAGAGCCAAAGCCAATATACCAAGAAAAAAATCTTTCTAAATGGTAAAGGGGACCCATGAGCATTCTTAAATCTCAAAGTCCACTTAAAAAACCAATAATAAAGACCATAATATAAATGAACTTCATTTGTGCAATTTAATAATCTAGAAATTAAGTTTAAATCATAACGAATGCATAAGTACTATTAATGCTTAAAAATTGTCTTAGATATCCTCTTGTATTAACAAATGTTATAGTGATGGCCAACAATTAAAAATTTGTATATCTATAATCAGTGAGTCTCCAAAAAATTCTTAGATATATAAACTAGTCATTATAATGAGAGTAAAATAAGTAAAATGATATTATAGCTTTGATTGTGGTATTAATTGGATGATCCCCTATTTGAACAAATAATCCCTTTTCTATTTAAAATTTAATTGAAGTTTGATTAGTCAATTAAACCTTATGACTAATTAATGGACACTAGTCAATATATTGACTAGTTGAATGTCTAGTTTATTCAAAACTACTAATTTTATCTAAAATGTGCCCTAGGTTAAACTAGTTGATTTAAACCTTCAGGTTAATTGATGTTAGTGTTTTATATTGGTGATTATAACAGAGATTGAATTATTCAAACATATGAATCGATTAAGATGGAATACATGTTAGGTAACAAAGTGAATGATTAAGTGACTTTTAAATCCAAAAGGAAGAAATCAAGAAACTTATAAGTTTCAGGACCTTTAAAGTGAACATATGAAATGGACCAAGTTAAGAAATCTTAATACATGACCTTTTTTTAAAAGATAAAATAATATTTTTTTCTTAAAGAAAAGGTTCTTATTCACTAAAACAAATTTTAGATAACTTTAAAATTGAGTCAAGTTTTTATTAAAAAGTTGTCTTTTGATCTTTTAAAAAAGTTAATTTGTAGAAAAAATTGATGAATTAATATGTTTTTCAAACTTAATCTTTGTTGGAGTTATCTTAAGATTTTGGATCATCTAGCCTAACTTGCCTAACTTAAGATACATTTTGGACAAGGTGAGTGGTCTTGTAATGATTAAACATTTGACTGGTTGATGTGCCAACGATGATGCATTTGTTATTTCACCAATTAGTCAAACTTAGATTTTTGATATAATACGAACTAATTATTTGGTTAGGGGATCAATTAATGGATATTTTAGTTAAAGGAAACATGTACTAGTCAAAGATATAAACTCGGGTAGACTATTGTGTCTATAAACTATAATTATGATAACTAATTTGTTAGCTAATGACTACTTAAAAGGTTATTAGCTATAAGTAAATACAATTTTTTTAGGTTTCTAACAATTTTATCAAATTTTGTTAATTTGAGATGCTTTTTAGGAAATAATAATACTT
Source organism: Erythroxylum pedicellare (assembly GCA_027563575.1). NCBI lineage: Eukaryota > Viridiplantae > Streptophyta > Magnoliopsida > Malpighiales > Erythroxylaceae > Erythroxylum > Erythroxylum pedicellare. The sequence continues at coordinate 13,942 of JAOQMP010092956.1, forward strand.
TTTCATTGACTATGGTTTGAGCCTTATAGTATTAAAGTGAGAAAGCTTGATTTATATTGTTATCTTCAATAGGAGCTATTCTTAGTGTAATTTGGGATTTAAGAAAGTTTTTTATTCCTTTATATTATGAAGGAAGATTATTAAATTGTTTATCTTTATCCAGACAAAGAAAGAGCTTATAAAAACTTTCTTTTTATTATAGTTAAAAAAAGAATAGTAAAGTCTCAAGTGAGATTTAGGATTAGATATATACAAAGTTTATTTATCGAATTACTATAAGTTTGGTTTGTAATCTCTATTCTATATTCTTTTTACTTATTGTGCCTATATAACCAGTATTCCATTTATGATCGCCGTCTTGATTGATTAACTTAACATTATAATTCACTTAGAACATAATTGCATCAAGGAAATTATATTCTTTCAGTATTGATTGGAATCAAGTTATTAATGATCATTTGAATTTGCCAATTGGACTAATTATATAAATAAGGAAGAAAAGAACTTTAAAATGCGCTTAATGATGTTATGAGAAAGTTGGCTACATATGTGAAATCAAGTCAAATTGAAGGATGTGTAAGTTTGTAAAAAAAAGTCAATTGTAAGACAATCTCAACCACGAACATGTTTTAAATTGTTTCTTATTTTACAAAGTTATTAAAGGATCAATGCTTTAATCACTGATGTGTAGACTATTTAGTGTTATATATATATATATATATATAAAATTTTAAATTCAAATACGCGTCATCCATTCATCATCAAATATATATATATATATATATAATTTTAAATTCAAATATGCATCATCCATTCATCATCAAACATTTCTTAAGAAAAACTAGTTCTTCGTTCACTAATAACATCATAAGCCCTACTTAATAACCTAGAGATCAATAACATGATATGATAATCTAGACTATATAATAAACCCATCTAAGCCTTTAAAGTACATTGAAACCAAAGTTATCAAGTACTTAAAATATAAGAAGAATAAAAATAAGGATAAATAACATCTACTAAACTTCTCTCTCACTATTGCTATTATTATTGGCTAGTTGACCCGATAAATTCCTTTCTTTTACCTAGGGGAGAAAAAAGAGAAAAAAGTGAGTATTACACTCACAGGGAAAACATTTTTTCCCATGCGTGGTTATGCATTGGATATTCATTTTCATTTCAAAAACTATTTTGGTTTATAAAAACAAGTAATAAGTTCACTACCTATGTTCACAGACAACCATGTCCTAATAAGATATCTATAACACTCCAACACAAGCACCATATACATTAAGGCACAAGTTCAATAGTTGCATTTCATATCAAGGCATAAGCAAAAATCAAATTACAAGCTCATCGTTCACATTTCACATAAACAAATCAAACAAAACATCTATGCTTAGAACACGCATGACTACAATATTCGAGAATCACACAAATATTTCATTTGCATCACATATGTTATTTCTCTTGTTTAAGTTTGTTTCCATTTGCTCTTTAGCCTAGGGATCCCTATTCTATTACCTAAGTCATCTCACTTAGGTCTTTTTCCTAAGCCATCTCACTTAGGTCTTTTGCCTAAGCCACCTCAATTAGGTCTTGTCTAAAGAAGATTGCCTAAGTCATCTCACTTAGGTTATCCATTAATTTTTATTTAATCAACTCATTTATTAGCATATTTTCATGCAGGGAACTCATTTTCTCACTTCACTACACATTTTCAGACAAACAAACAAATTTTCACTTTAGTAATAAGTTTAAGGCACATCATAAAATTTCAACACTATATTTTTCATGGGATATTCATAATGACTGGCAATAGTTACAAAGTTTACGCGTAGAGGAACAAATTCTCAATAAGCGTAACTTAAAAACCGTTTAGATTTAAACCACAAAATTTTACACATTTGTTATTCACACAATCTGACAAACAAACAAATAAACACACACATACACACACACACACATAGAGATACACGCTTATACACCCATACACAGACATATAGTTTCCATATTGATCACCTACCCAAATTCAATTCCTATAGTCCCCAAAATTATCTCCCAACAACAAAACATATATAATGTCATAACACCCTAAATAGCCTGTGATAAATCAGTTATATCACTTAAACCATTTGAAAAAAACTTTCAATTACATGTTTTAACTAACTTTTAAATCTTCCCTTAAATTATGAGTACAATTCCGTACTCAACTTTAGTCCTGTTAGATGGACTAGTTTCATAAATTTGACTATATCTCCTAACCTGTAAAATCTTAACAAACTAGTTTAAAAACATTGACCACATCTACTACCCTATAATGGGAACTTTCCCTTTTGTAGGAATAAATTAGACATGTATATCTACAATTTTTATGTAACTTTTATCAAAGTCTCAACTGTTAAACCTAGAATAAATATAGCAAAATAATTTAGGCATTAATGTTTAAAGTGAAACAACTACGCTTATTAACCTATATCTCACAAACCACACCATATTTCCTCAAATCTTTTTATAGCCATTTACAACACATATAAACAACTATGAAAGATCAGTATTCCTACAAAATTTTACACAAATCATCATACCAAAATTCGCTTTAAGAAGGGTCTATGAACGGATAGAATCTCACTTACTTATTATTAGAAATCAAGTCTTCTTTTTCCTTCAAACCACTTCTTTTTTCTTCCTTCACTCTCTCCCCCTCTTCTTCTCTAGGAGTGTTGTCCACCTTACTCTCAAATCTAACTCTTTTGTAGTTCTTAAATCCTTGATGACATGTTTTAAAGAAAATTTCATCCATGCCCATCGTATGGAATTCTTAGAATGCCCTTAGTAAGCATCTCTCCCTTATTTCTTTCTTTGTTATCAATTATCCATCCACTTTTAATTTTTATTTCTAATATATTTCCACATATTTTTTATCATTTATAAGTGCATTAGTTGCCTCAAAATAATTTTTCTCTAATAAATATAATTTATTTAATCTTTAACACATTTTCTCTTATTTATTCACTAACATATTTTTTAATCTTTTCTCCAAAAATTCTAAGTCAACAAATTATCCTTAAATTTCCACCAATTTATTCACAAAATATCTTGTTATTAAAACAATTCTAACAAAAATTGAAAGTTCCTCTTCTAAGCGTCAAAATGTAAAATACTTAAAAGTTCAAGTTCAAGAATAAAAATAATAAGAAAAAAAACTATGGGAAAGTGTTAATTATCAAAAATTCAAACTTTTCTTAATTTTGCAATACTAATCCAAACTTTAAAAGTTAGTGCTAAAAGAATAAACTTTCAATTTATAGGAAAAACAATCGGATGTTAGGTTTCCTATTAAAATCGATAATGTGGCTAACCACGTTAGATTGTTTAATATGCCACGTGTCAAACACGTCCTTATTTTTTGAACTCATTTATTTAATCTAACATGGTTAGCCATGTCAACAACATTAACGGGAAACTTAATATCGGGCTACTTTCATAAAAAAATGAAAGTTAGGGTGTTTTACCATTACTTTTTAAAGTTTGGGCTAATATTGGGAAATTATGTAAAATTTGAGACTTTTTTATAATTAAATCTATGAGAAAAATAAAAATTAATGTGACTAAATAGAAATTGAGAAAACTAAATAAAGAAATCAAATCATGATAACTCTCCCCTCTTAATAAAATTTCTTCCTAGAAATTTAGGTGCCTTCGCTACCGAAAAGATAATGATACTTGAGTTGCATATCCTTATCTCTCTCTTAAGTTGCTTCCTCCCTAGAATGTTGACTATAAAGGACTTTAACCAAAGATATATGTTTATTTCTCAACAGCTTCACCTTTCGGGCCAAGATAGTCACTGGATCCTCCTTATAGTCTATCTTATTTGCCAACTATAAGGGTGTCACATCTAACATATAAAACTTGTCACTTCTATACCTCCTCAACATATGTTAAATACATAATAAATCCCTATCAAGTTTGAAGGTAATGATAATCTATAGGCCACTGATCCTATCCTCTCCATAGCCTCATATGGATCAATGAAACTTAGGCTCACTTTTCCCTTTTTGCTAAGTCTCATTATACCTTTCCAAGGTGACACCTTAACGAACATTTGATCTCCTATAATATATTCTATCTCCTACCTTTTTAAATTTGTATAACTCTTTTGTATGTCTTGTGCCTTCTTCAACTTGGCTCTCACCGCTTCCAAATTTTTAGTTATCTCCTACACTAAATTGTTTCCCAACAATTGTCCCTCCCTAACCTCTCTAATCTCCTCTCATGCAATGCCTCATAAGGTGCGATTCCAATACTAGCCTGAAAACTATTGTTATAAGTGAACCCCATTAAAGGAATATGACAATCCCAATTACCTTGGAACTCCATTTCGTACAACCTCAATATATCCTCCAAAATTTTAATTATCCTCTTGGATTACCTATTGTTCTAAGGATGAAATGTAGTATTAAAATGTAATGTAGTTCCCAAAGCTCATTAAAGACTAGGCTAAAACCTTAAAGTAAACATAGGATCCTAATATGAAAGCATGGATATTGGTACTCTATGCAATCTCAACACCTCTCTCACATATAACTCTACCAACTTCTCTAAACTAAAGATCATCCTAATAGGTACGAAGTGAGTTGACTTAGTCTATATATCCAAAATCACCCACAAGGCTTCATTACCACCTTGAGTTTGTGGTAACTCACAAATGAAGTCAATCACATCTTCTCCCACTTTCACTTAGGAATAGGTGAAGGATGAAGCCTAGTTGAAGGAACTTAATGCTCATTTTTCACCTGTTGGTAACTTAAATATCTACTTATAAAGTCAGCAACATCTCTCTTCATCCCATTCCACTAGTAATACTACTTCAAATCTATATACATCTTATTGTTTACCTAGTGTATGATATAGGGGAACAATGACCCTCCTCCAAAATCTCCTTCCTAAAGCTCTCATCATTAAGCATACATAATCAATCATTATACTTCATCATGTCATCTTTATATATCTCAAATCCCATTCTTTTTCCTTCTTTCACTTTACTCCTTATTTTCATCAAATCATTGCCATTTTCCTAAGCTTTCTTGATTCTCCCCTTCAGAACAAACCTAATCTCAAACTAGCCTCATCTTTACCTAACTCTGTATTTATTGCTATGAACTCCATCAATATAGGCATCACACTTAAACTCCCATAAGTCCTCTAACTAAGTGCATCTGCTACTACATTTGCTTTTCTTGAATGGTACTTAATTATTCACTCATAATCCTCTGTGAAAGCAATCCATGACCTTTGTCTCAAGTTTAGCTCCTTCTGCATCATTAAGTACTTTAAACTTCTATGATTAGTGAAAATCTAACACTTCTCTTCATATAAATGACCTCATCAAATCTTCAATGTAAAAATCATTGTTGGTAGTTCTAAGTCATAGGTGGGATAGTTCACCTTATATGGTCTCAACTGCCTAAATTCATATTATGTCACCTTCTATCCTTGCATTAACACATATCTCAAACTGCTCCTTGAAGCATCATTATACACCACATACTCCTCTTCTAGCACTACTTATCATGCTCAAATTTTCTTTCCTTTCATAAAAACTTGGTCATAGGAGAAGCCATAATGAAAAAATTATGTACAAACCTCTTATTGTACTAGCCTAACCTTAGGAAACTCCTCAGTCTTCTTAGGATCCACCAAAACTCTTTTCTTTGACACTGTATGTCCCAAAAATACAACCTCATTCAACTAGAACTCTCACTTATTAAACTTAACATATAATTGATGCTCTCTCAAGGTCTATAATGTTATCCTCAAGTGGTCCATATACTCCTCCTTACTTTTGAAATACACCAAAATTTCATCTATGAAGACTATTATAAAAGTATCTAAGTAAAGCCTAAACACCCACTTTATCAAATCTATGAGTGTATAAACCTAACCAACATTATTGTGAAGTCATAATGCCCATAACGAGTCCTAAAGGTTGTCTTAGGAACATATGACTCCCTAATCCTCAACTAATGTTACCCTGACCTCAAGTTTATCTTAGAGAACACCTTTACCCTTGGAACTGGTCAAAGAGATTATCAATCCTAGGAAAAGGATACCTATTTTGAATTGTGACCTTATTCAATTACCTATAAGATATGCATAACCTTATGGTCTCATCCTTCTTCTTCATAAATAACACTAATACTCCCTATGATCATGCACTCAGTTGAGTGAATCCCTTATCCATCACTTCTTAAAACTACACCTTGAGCTCCTTCAACTGAGCTATATTCATGTAGTGATGAGCTTACGATATCAATATGATTCCCTGAAATCACATCATGGAAAATTTAATCTCACTCAGGTGGAAATCTCTAAAGATCCTAAGGGAAAACATCTATAAACTCATTTTCCACAAATAAATGCTTTACTTTAACCGCCTTCTCATTTCCATTGTGCATTACATAAGCTAAGTAACTTTACACCCCTTCTTCATTCTCCTCCTCGCTGCCATTGTAGAAATGATAAAGTTGTTCAACATACCCTCTCTCCCATAAATCTATGTCTTTTGCCATCAACACTATGAAAATCCCCTTTTCCTAAGACAATCTTTCATTACCTTGCCCTTTGATAAACTGTCTCCACCCAGAATCACATCAAAGGTCTAAATGAGTAAAGGTATTAGGTCTACCCTTAACTTGCATTCCCTAATTTTTAATATATAACCTCTATAGACTTCTGTACACTCAATCTTATCTAGTATAGAAAATTCAACAATAGCACATCAACCAAATCATCCACAACATAACCAACATTTGAAATAAAATCATAAGCTACAAAGGAATGGGTTGTACTAAGATCAATCAATGTATGAGTATGTTTTCCAAAATTTTAAACCCTTCTAGTGATCATGTCTGATGAAGCAACTACCTACTAGTGAATTATAGTATAATAGGCACTTTATCACGTGAAGTTCCCATTGTGGATGGCTTATAAAGGTCAATATCTCTAACACTTACAACATTGCCACCATTAGTGGTCCCTTTGCCATCACCTCTACCACTATGACTCACCACACTAGGTGTCCTTCGATCTCCTAAACCCTCTTTGGACATAATATCTTGATGTTCCCAGGCTCTCTATAATTATAGCAGACTACCTTAAATACTCCCTCTTACCTTATGAGTCTTAGCGTAATCTTTCCTTAAGTGTCATATCTTTTCATACCCATAACATGCTAGCCCCCAACTTGTACTTTCCTTGATTTACCACTATAGGATCCTCTACCACTCTTAATCATCAAGGCCTAAGTATCGCCACTAACTTTCCTCTCCTTAATTATCTTAGACTTTAGTGCCTCCTTCCATAGAGCCTTCTCTACCTAACCCTAAAATGAGTAATCTAATAGTGACAACTCATTCTAATGAACCGCACTTAACCCCTTGTTAAAGCACTCACACTTTATTTGATCAATCGGGAACACCTTAATAGCATAAATGTATAAGTCCTTAAACTTGTCCATATACTCCCTCATAGTCAAGTCTCCTTATCTCAAAATAAAAAAATCATTCAAATTGCCTTGCTTAAGCGTCTCCATGAGGTTCTCCCTAAAGAACTCTTGCCTAAACACCTCCCAAGTCATTGCTCCTCCATGTAAAGTCCTCACTCTAATTAAACATGTATTTTTTGTTCCATGTAGTAGACCAAATATATTGGATGCCTTCTGTTCATCCATTAGCTCTAATATGGTAAGATTTTCTCAGTGGCCTTAAAGTCATTGATCTATGTTTCCTAGGTCAACTAGGTTATGGAAGTCATAGGAACCACACTTTTTAATGTGCTTAATAATGTTCCCCTTCTTATAGTGAGAAGATCGGGGCATGCAAAGCTACTATGAACATGTTCATAAATGTTTGGGGGTTTAAGTGTAAAATTGGTTGAATCAGAGTGGGTTGGTAGACTTATGGCACCACTGCTTAATACCAATGCGATAATCCTTGACTCAAGCCTCAGAGTGATCACTCTTTAAATTTGGGTCACTAGTAGCATCGACTGGCTTCATCGACCCCCTCTTAATCCTAGGTAATCAATTGACTCTTCTCCTTAAAGGCATAATACAGATACAAAAATTCCACAATCATTACTTAAGAAATTCCACAAGATGTCACAACCACACTAAAAAATGGTTATGGTAGACTGAATAGTTTTAACTTGACACTAAAGTGCTAAGGTAACCCTACAAGCTTATATATATATATATATCTAAAACCTGCTTACTTATCAACTATTTAATAATATATATATATATATATCTAAGACATCATTACCCACTATTTAATAATTCACTTTTCATTTAACAAGATATTTTAAATTCAAATACACATAACTCATTCATCATGAAACATTCATCAAAGAAAACCAGTTCATCTTCCACTACTAACGTCCTAAGTCTTACTTAATAATCTAAAGATCAATAACATGATTATAATCCAAAGTATATAATAAACCCATCTAAGACTCCAAAAAGTATTGATACCAAAGTCATTAAGTAGTCAAAATAAAAGGAGAATAAAAAAAGGACAAGTAATACGCAACTTCTACTAATCTTCTCTCTCACGACTACTACTAATGTTGACTAATCAACCTAATAATTTCCTTTTTTTACAAAAGGGAGAAAAAAACTGAGTATTACACTCAGTGAGGGAAAATATTTTTTCCTATGAGTGGTTATGCATTGGAAATTCATTTTCATTTTGAAAACAATTAAAAAAAAAACAAGTAGTAAATTTTTGGAAATTGTCTCTCTACTAGTTAATGATAAAGCTGCGTATATTAGACCTTCCAAAACCCCACGTTTAGCCAAATTTTTTACTAGATCATTGTTGTTGTTATTGTTGAAAAACAAGTAGTAATTCATTACCTATGTTCACACACAACCTTGCCTAATCAGGTATCTACAACATTCCAACACAAGCACTACATACATCAAAGCGTAAGTTTAGTATTTAAATTTCACATCAAGGTGTAAGAAACCATCTTTTCTTGAATCAACCATCATTTCATTCGTCAAAGCACAAGCTCATCATTTGCATTTCACATCAACAACTAAAAAAAAACACCTATACTTAGAACATGCATCACTACAACAGTCAAGAATCACACAGGTATTTCATTAGCATCATACATGTTATTTCTTAAGTGTAAGTTTGTTTCCACATACTCTTTAACCTATAGATCCTATTATAATGTCTAAGTCACTTTATTTAGGTATTTTGCTTATGCCACCTCAATTAGGTCTTGTTTAAAGAAAAATGCCCAAGCTAGATCACTTGGGTCTTTTGTATAAGCCCCTCACTTAGGTATTATCTAAAGAATTTTGGTTATCTCACTTAGGTTTTGTCCAAAGAAGTTTGCGTAAGTTACCTCACTAAGATCTTTCATTCATTTTTATTCAATCAACTCATTTATTAGCATCTTTTCATGGAGAGCACTCATTTTCTCACTTTACAACACATTTTCAAACAAACAAATAAAATTTCATTATAGTAGATGTTAAAATTTTTTAACAAAATATTTTCACACACACATATATGCACACTCACAAAAACACAGCCATAAGTATCACAAACACACACATAGAGAGAGAGAGACAGATGCATACATATGTTTACATATGTGAACATACGTACACATAACCAAATATGCATAGACATATAGGCAGGCATATACAGGCGTGCGCATGCTCGCATAGACACACACACAGAGAGGCATATACACAGGCACACACACACATATACACGCACACATACGCACAGGCACACACACACACACACACACACACACACACACAATCACACGTGTGCATGCACACATACACACAAACACATATACACACGCATATGCACCCCTATATGTATACCCCCACCCCAGCTCACACCCAACATGCACACATATATGCACATGCACATGTATACATATGTGCACAAATGCATGCATGCGTGTGCACAGGCGTGTGGGCAAACTTACACACACATGCATATATGTGCACTCATATGCATACACATGTACATATATTTGCACATACACACGTATGTACATGAATACATATGTGAACACATGTATGTATGCACACGCACACACACTCACGTACATGCACGCACGTACATGTGTGCATACGTATGTGCATAAGCACACGTATGCACACATGTACACGGTGCATATATGCATAAATGCCTATATGTGTGCACGGACACACTCATATACATGCATACATATATGGAAACACATATTCACACATATATGTATACACATATATGCACACACGCGTATGCACGAATGTATGCACCCACCATGCATGTGCACAAACACACATATCCCCAAACATACACAAACCCATACGTATGCACACATACATGCACACACATATAAGCAAGCACACACACATAGGCACACACATACAAACACACATTCATGCACCTACCAATAAAACACATATGATGTTGTAACACCGATAAATCAATTATATCTCCCAAGTCATTATGAATTTTCCAAATAATTTTCCAAATTACTCAACATCTAAACCTACAACTTTAACATTTTAACAAGCTTCTAAATCAACTCTTTAGGCCCTCAAATCATAAGTAAAATCCCAAAATTAACTTTAGTCTTACAAGATAAACTAGTTTTGGAAATTTGACCATATCTCCTAACTTGTAAAATCTGGACACCTTCACTTTTTATGGGAAAAAAATCATATATGTATATCTATAACTTTTATGTTTTACCTTTTGTCAAATTCTCAAGTATTAACCCTGAAATAATTAGAGCAAAACAGTTCAGTCATTAATGTCTAAAACAAAACAACTACACTTATTAACTTATTTCTCAAAAAACACAACATATTTTCCTAAACCCTTTTACAGCCACCAAGAACATATATAGATAGCTACAAAAGATCAGGATTCCCAGTAAAATTTTACTCAAAATTATAGAAAAAAATAGTTTCGAGAGGGCATTAAGAGGGGATGTAATCCCACTCACCTATTGTTGAAAATCAAGTCTTCTTCTTCCTCTAAGCCTTTTCTTTTTTTCTTCCTTCACTCTCTCTTACTCTTCTCCTCTAAGAGTTCCTTCCACTTCAACTCCAAATCTCTCTCTTTTACAACTCTTAAATCCTAAAAGATATTCTTTAAATAAAATTCCATCCATGTTTATAGTGTGAAATTCTAACTATGCCCTTAATGAACATCTCTCCACCTATTTCTTCCTTTAATTCTCAATTATCCAGCCACTTTTCACTTTTATGTTTGAATATGTTTCACATATTTCTTCAAATTAGGATGGCTTAAATGAAGGGGTGCATTAGGAGTTTTATGTAACAAGAAGATACTACTCAACCTCAAAGTTAAATTACATCATTTAGTGATTAGGTTAGCCATACACTATGATATTGAGTGTTGGCTCATCAAACATGTGCGTAGTCATAAATTAATAGTGACGGAGATGAGGATGCTCCATTAGATGTGCAACCTTAATAGGACAGATAAATTCAGGAATGTGATGGTAAGAGACAAATTAAAAGCGGCTAGTATTGATGAAAAATTAAGAGAAACAAGGCTTAGGCGGTTAGAACTTGTCAAAAGGAGACATCCTAATGCTCTAGTGAGAAGATGTGAAAAGATTTTATATAGGGACTGTAAGAGGGAAAGAGGAAGGCCTAAGAAGAACTGGGGAGAGGTGGACATGAATGATATGGTTTTGTTGGAACTTACCGAGGACGTGACCCTTAATAAGAATCTTTGACATATTAAGAGATGGGCAAAGGATCTCTCATAGAGAGGTCCTTCTCTTTCTCATAGGTTTTTAAAACGTTTTTGTTCGAGTCTTATGTCTTGTATTTAACTTAAACATCTAATATGTAATACTTCCCTTTTAGTTATCTAGCCTAAACATTTTCTTATAATGATTTCTTTATTTTATTTACTTGCATTATTTCTTGTTTGTGTATTTATTTACTTATTTTATCTTCTATTTTTAATTTTTTTACCTTATTCTATATTTATTGTATTATCTATTATTTTTATTTATTTCTTATTATTATGTTTATTATTTTAATATACATCTTTTATTATTCTTTATTATTATTTTATTTTTAACATATATTAGATTTTTTTATTTTAACCAAGGATGAAACCCTGGCAGGGATGGTTACCCTAGTTTATTAATAATAAGATGTTATTACAAGATAGATGGGGACCTAAACCTTACCTCATAAATTGGAAAATGGCATTGCGTGGAAATTAAAAGAAAAGAACAATATAGATCTAGTGAAACCATCTAATGTAAGGAAAATGTTGTTTATCTAAAGTAAATAGACCTCGTATATATCAGGGTAAGTTATCTAAATTGTTAAATTCCAAGGATAGGTGGAACTTGTGAGTTTCGTAAGAGCATCAACTACTGAATTTGTTTCCCTGTATAAATGTGTGATATTAAAGACAAAAGCTTGTAAAGATGTAGAAATTGTTGTGAAAAGATCTTTATAACTCCAAGGACCTGTTATTTATCCTGTCATTATTTGAACCAGTAGCTTGGAATTTGATTCCATACACATCTTTCAAACACCCTCTAAATGACAATGTTGATATACCAATTTAAGAGACATTAATTAAGTATATAGACTAGTCCTATGTTGAACAATTTTTGATCCTACAAACTTAAAATTGTTGTTAAAGTCTTGAACAATATAGCTAATACCACAAGCACCAGGATTACCAAGACTTTATCCATCAATATTTAATTTGAGCCAAGAGGGAGGAGGAGCATTCCATACCAATACCTTACTTTTGGTCAGTTTTGGAGGTAACAAGTTACAAATCAAACCAGTGGAAACAAGAAATTGATTGAGTGCATCATAAAAGGATTGATGATCCTAGCATTATATAAATGCTTATGAACAGGATAATTATCGAATTGACCTCTGTATTATGATCACCATAAAAAGCTTTATTACTGACACACCACATATTTTAACATATAAAAATTGGTAGAAATCGTCAAATTTTCATTGTAGTATTAGCAAGCATCTCTTTTTTATACCAAATATCTAGAGTGTCAAATAAGCTAACATTCAAATATGGCTATCTTATGTTCATTTTCCCTTCAAAATAAGACCGAATATGGAAGGCTATATTGCAAGAAAAAAGACATGGTTAATATCTTCTAAATTCTCGCAAAAACAACATTTTGTAGCCATAGAGAAACCCAGTTGTTTAAGTATTTCTTATAAGGCAATAAATCCATTTAACAGTCGCCAGATAAAAATAGAGAGCTTTGATGGTATTATGGCATTCCAAAAGTATTGCAATTTATATTTTTGTTCAGACCTGGGTTTAATCTGCTCATAATCTGATTTAAAAGTGAACAAACCAAAAGAGGTTGGCATCCATATAATTTAATCTCTCCCATCATCAAAGTTTGAATGGAACATTGTAAGAAAAGCAACTATATCAAAAGGTAACAAATTTTGGAAAACCATGAGATTAATGACCACATTGCTAAAAAATTCTTGTAAAGTAAAAGAATAAGGAAGCTCATCATTTCCCTTATAATAAGAATGTAACATACCTTTATCGGACCAATTATCCCACCAAAAAGAATTCGATCCATTCACTATTATGATTTTTGTATGAGTTGCAAAAAATTCAAAAATCTGCTTAGGACATTTCGAATGCCAACTTTTTTGGATTCCCTGTACTCGAGTTCTAAGGTTTGTGCCTAAAGAGAATTGCCTTGATGAAATTTCCACCATAATTTACAAGCAGCCATACGATCTAAATCAATTAAAGATGAAAAATCTAAGACCATTTTCATCTTTTAAAATTTTATGAATCCTCCAATTTTGCCAATGTCTCTTATTTCCGTTCTCCATTTTTCCACAAAAAAATCTAGTAAATCTTTGTTCAATCTGGTGAATGATTGTTTTCGGAAATCAAAAGTTTGATATGTGATACAATGGAATCACAAACAAAACATGTTTGATGAGAATCATTCTACTAGTTGGAGAAAGAAGTTTTCGATATTAAGCATTTAATTTCGAATCAATCTTATCAAGAATATACTGAAAATAGGAAGATTTTGGCCGACCTTGAATAACATAGTTCCTAAATATTTAAAAGGCAACTAATCTCGACGAATTGTAGTGATAGTCATGATTAAATGAGAATGTAATCAGCTCGTATGTTTCAAAGCAACAAAAAAAGCTTTTGTCCATATTGATCTTTTGCCCACTAAAGTCCTCATAGAAGTGTAGAAAATTCATCAAATTTCTTAAAGAATGTTGATGTCCCTTGGTAAATAGAATTATGTCATCAGCAAAGCTTAAGTCCGTGATAGATCTGAAGCCTCTTGGTAAAGCATAAGTATCAAAATTTCCTTCTTTTTCCATAACGTTCAAACCTTGCGAAAGTGCTTCTAAGACCAGTATTAATAGATATGGTGATATAGGATCACCTTATTTAATTCCTCTAGTAGCTTTGAATTTGACGTTAGCTTTCCCGTTGATCAAAACTGAATACCAAACTCCTTGTAAATCATTAAGGATAAAATGAGCAAAATGATCATTGAAACCCATCTTCCATAATAATTTCTCCAAAAAAGACCATGATACTCTATCAAAAGCTTTCATCATATCCAGTTTAAAAACCATATTGTGACCTCTTTTTTTCTTGTCAATGAATTGAATAATTTCCTGTGCCAATAATTGATTATCTGAGATGTCTCTACTAGAGAGAAAAGTTGTTTGTTCTCAAAAAATTCTTTTAGCAATTAAAGGTTTAATCCACTATGCCAATATCTTGGATAGAATTTTATTTGGAAAAGTGCATAAACTGATAGGATGGAAATCTAAAAATGTTGAAGGGTTGTCTTTCCTTGGGTATCAATGTTATCAATGTTGATCCTATATCTCTTGAATAGGAACTCCTAAGAAAAAATCCCGCACCACAACATACATATCTGAAGCAACAATATCCTAGCAATGTCGAAAGAGATACCCAGAGAAACCATAAACTCCAGCCACACTATCTGCATCTAGGTCAAAAAATGCAGCTTTAACTTCCTCTGAATTGATTTGTTTTATCAAAACAACATTACCTTAATTGGAGCGAATTATATGGAATCCATTGTAAAAAATCTATAGTCTTTTGTTCTTCCATGTGCTCGTCAGAAGTTGAGAGTTTTACAAAGAAATCGTTGGCTTTACTGGTTAGTTGATCTTGCGTCTCCACCCATTGTCCACTTTCATTTTTTATTTTGTCAATTCTCAATCGTGCATGCTTAGTGGCAGTATAAGAATGGAAAATTTGCGAATTTGAATCTCCTTCTTTAAGTCATTTAATACCATATTTTCGCTTCCAAACGTCTCTTCTTCAAATAATGTTTTCATGTATTCAACGTGAGACTTTTTCATCTGAATCTGTACTTCAACTGATGAAGTTTCATCAAATTTATCCTCTGCTTCTTTACATCATTTTTTAACTGTGTCCAGATTGAGCTTCACATTCCCAAAATGAATCTAATTCCATTGACGTAAGCAGTGTTTTAATCAGGTGAGTTTTTTCATTAAACCAAACATCTCGTAGTTGCCTACATCTTGTTTCCAATTATCTTCCACCAAGCTTAAAAAATTAGGCCTATTTATCCACATTTTCTAAAATTTAAAATGACTTGTTTTGTGACGTAGCATTGGCCAATTGAAAGAACAGAGTAGAGGACCATGGTCAGAGGTAACCCTGCTTAATATTTTCACTTTACTATAAGAGGAGTTTGTGATTTAGGATATGTTGCATAATAGACGGTCAAGTCTCCCCCAAACTCTCCCTTGAGGTCTAGAGCCCATCCATGTGTATATAGATCCTTCAGTTGGAAGAGTATAAGTTGCTGCAGTGTGAAGGAAGTTATTGAAATCATCCATGTTTCCTTGATGTGGAATGTAATTTCCTGTGACATTAGAGATAAAATTAAAATCCCCACCAAACATCCACAATTTATTATATAAATCATCTGCAATTCTTTCTAAAGAAGACCAAGGTTTAGTCTATCACTTCTATTACATTTAGCATAGATCACTGTAATAAATAAGGACTCCAAAGAAGTGTTATCGATCAATTTAACATAAATAAACTGTTGGATCGAAAACAAAAGTATGCAAGATTTGGCTAAAATGGTAGATTTCAAAACTTTTTTGAAATCAAAACATAGTAAATATAACATAATCAAGTCAACATGTTTCAGCCATACATGATACGATATAAGGAAAATAATTTACATAAGAACAAGGTGGTAGAAATATACCGACTCGTTGCTATAGCTTTGACCCCTCGCTTTTGTATCCTCTCTTAATCTTTGCTATAGCTTTGACTCTTTTGTATCTTTTCCTTTGTCAATGTATCATCTCCTTGTTGTTGTATCCTCGATCAATCTGATCTACCACTTGTTCTTCTTGGACAACTTGGTTAACAAGATCCTTTGGTGGGAAAGGAGAAGAAATATTTTGAGGAGATTTTTCTTAGAAGAAAGAAGCTAAAAATGAGACTCTTCTCATTAAAGTTTCAGCTATGCATGCATAGGAGGAAAGAGTGAGTAAAAAATGCAAGAACACTTTTTACTCTCCTTGTCAATTTCAGTTATATGAAAAGATCAATAACCTAAATGAGACTTTCTCATTTTCGATTATAGATGAAAAAAAGGAAGAGAGAGTACATCAAATTCACCTCTTCCTTTCTTTAATCAAATGAATGCTAAAATGTTACATTATATGCCATCATTAAAAGACAACCATTAAACCATTTAATGATGATAAAAGCATGAAAAAAACCACCTTTAATTTATCAATTCAATGTTAAATGTGAATTGAAACAAAGTTATTAAAGAAAGAAGGAGGGCATATTTTAGTTTTTACAGCTAAATGTGTAACTGTTTCTTTAATGCACATTTAGTTGTAAAAAACTGAAATATGCCCTACTTCTTTCTTTAATAACTTTGCTTCAATTTAATTGATCTAATTAATCAAATCAAACTAAAGTCAAGCTCAATATTAAATGTTCATTTGACTTCTAATTAAAGTAAGCCCAATATTCAATCATGGACTTTAAAACCTCTATTTATATTTCTTACTTTGCTTGATAATGGGAAGCCAACTAGGGAATCAATTGAATTTATATAATTCAAGCTCCAATAAGTCCAGAGTTAATTTAATTTCATTAGAATTAATTCCAGCTTATTAACCAAGTGACATTCCGCTAAAGACAATTGGTTGAACTCTTGAATTACTAAATATTATAAGAATACATGTTTCAAATAAGATGTCTAATTGCAAACTTTATTAT
>JAOQMP010092974.1:0-16139 GCA_027563575.1 Erythroxylum pedicellare
TGTGGGCACATCACCCTTATGGGATGATGGCTAATGAGGATTCATTGAAATAACCCTACAAGGAAGCTCACTCACACTTTATGACTCTCGGTTGTTGGACTCCGAAAACTATAGAAATTTTGGCTCACATTCTCATGACTTCGATGTTGGGCTCCAGAAGCGGGGTCCAATAGAGAGATTAGGTTTTTCTTATGAAAAGATGAAGAGATAGCAAAAATGATAGTAGTAAATGGAAGGTGAGAACAAGCACGTTGAGAGAGTGAGAAATGAGTGTCATGGATGAGAACAAATGAAAAAGATAAAGGAGAGACTATTTTGTGAGAATAAATATGAAAGAAAAGGAAGATGGCAATTCAAAAGAGAAAAGTGTTGTGAGTGGTGAGTGGGAAGTGTTGTGACACTTATCACTTGCCACTTGTCCTTTTATTATGGTCTCCATCTGACCACTTTTTAATAACTAGTCTATTTGTCTCCAAATTCTGGTCCAATTGTCTCCCAATTTTCAATGAAACTTATCAATAAATCCAAAAGTCATTTATCAAAATTTTCAATTCCATTGGACAGTTAATTTTACCACCATTTGTCAATTGTCTTGCCATATGCATTTTTTCTAGTCCAAAAATACCCAAAATTTTTAAAATTTTCCCAAATTTCACCAAAACTTTTAAATCAATACATATAATCTCCAAATCAATTTCAACATATAAAAACCACAATTTTCAATATAATCACATTTATTAATCAATTATACCCGAAAAATGTCAATGAATACATGTACAATCATTTTAATGTTCAAAAATCAATATTCACGTGTGTGTGTGTATACTATATTATGCATGAGCATGAAATGAACTTTCTAACTTCTCAGTAAACTCTCATATACACTATTTTAGGGTTCTAACCCTTAATATGGGATTAAGGGATGTTACAAGAGGATGTTTGTGGAAGGTATGAATCAGATGCCTAATCTCCTAGCTATCTGTCTACTGTCGTATAATGAAAGAAATAGCAGAATTTTCAAACAATAAAATTAGAAAATGTTTCAACTTTGCATTATAAATTGGACTAGAGAAGCTTGTGTAATCAAAAGAGCTACTAGTCTAGCAAGCACCATTGTACAATGTGAATAGAAATTTTGATAATAGTTGCTTCAATCATACAAGAAGAGAGGAACCTATGACAAGCTCCGTCAAATTATGAGAATAGACTTTATGGTTTAATCCCTCCTCATGTTTCTTCTAATCTTCTAGCTTAGCACTCATTTGGTCTTTCTTTTTGTTTGTTTTCCCTTGCAAACTTTGCTTCCTTCCTGATTCACCCAAAAAAAAGACTAGGAATGACAGTTAAGCATGTTAGTGTATTCTCTGCAACTAATCTATTTGTTATAATTTAACAATATAATTATTTAAAGGTATTCTTTATCTTATAAATATTGAAATGTATATGATAAAATCCATAAGATAAATATACATTACAAATAAAATTATAATAAGATCGTAATTATGAGATTCATATTGAATTTATGTATTATCTATAGATTATTTCTAGTTATTGTTCTATTGGGATTAGACATTAATAGAGCATAAAAGGACTAGCACACGATATGTTTCTTTCTTGTAAAGGAAGTAGTCGATCTCATAGAGTGTAAAAGGACTAGCATACGATATGTTTCTTTTTTATGAGGGAAGTAGTCCATCTTATAGGTTAAAGTATGAAGATACTTAAAAAAAATATGTGAGTGCTTATCAGAGAACAAGTTTTTTGAACTGACCCCATATGACAAACCTTTTTGGATTATTACTTGTATATAGATGGAAATTTTCATTGTAATGATTATATATATAAATGATCAATTAACTTGAGATCTCCAAAGTATCTTATATCGAGATTGCTATGTTTTGATTCTACTTATCACCTATTCTAGTCAAAGGAGCTCAGTCAGTAGTCATTGGATATAATATGAATTGTATAGAAGTATTTAAGAGATCGATATAGGATTTATCACGCTAAAGTAATAGGGAGAATGTTTCATTGTTCTTGATAAGTATTGATTCAGAAAATTCTTGGTCAAGATGGGATGACACTTTGAAAATATTTTTCAAATGTCATTAATTGAATCATTTACTAATACTGGAGAACTAATATGATTGGATTCAAATATAGTAGTCATTATTTCCATGTTCTATGCTTTATCAGAACATTATATAATGAAAGGATTTAATTATGCAATAAAATCATATATGGAGAGGTTAGTCAAAATCACTTTGACATTCCTAAATATTTGGGTGATCATGATGCATTGCTAAATATCAATCTTAATCTATAGATGTAAATTGTATAACTAGAGGATTGAAAAAATTAAAAGAGTTTAATTTATCTAATCATAAATATGATGTCAGGTTAGAATTTATATTTAGTTTCGATATATTTGGGAACCTAATGGGTCACGTATAAAGAACATTTTGAAGAGAGAAAAGGTCTTTTAATCAAGTTGAACTTGAATGTAAAGTTTAAGAAACTTTATGATTAAATGTGATATATTTAAAAAACAAGGATCAATATGAGATATTATATCTTACTTAGGCATAATTTTATTTAATTAGAATTAATGATTGAAATCAAAATTTAATTTTAAATTACTAAAATGCCCAAAGCTTGTTATAAATAGGTTTGGGCTACAAGGGAATTAGAACACCTCACCTAACCTTCTATACAACAATTATAGAGTTCTCTTAGTTTGTTTTATATATATCGTTAGAGGTGAAACATTTGGGTGATTGTGGTGGTTAAGTGAGTTTATTTTAGAAATGGTTCAAGGAAAATGATAATAAAAATGATCAAGTTTTAAAGCAAAGTATGAATTATGATTTAGGCATTATTATATTTATGTGTTAATCATGTTATAGAATTCAAACGATCTTATCTTTAGGAAATCAATCGAAAAATGTTTCATGATTACTTTGTTACAAGTGGGATTAGATCCTGCTTGAATTTCCTAATAATTAGAATGTTTTGGAATTAAAATCTCAAGCTGAAAATAGTGTTAGGATAATATGAGTCATATAAGATCAAGTTTGTTTCTACAAAGAAAGTTTTAGAGTGAGAACATTTTTCTTTCTTCTCATTAATTACAAGTCTTGCGCATCACCTTAATCTATTTTGCCAAATAAATGTAGATAACTTTCATTGATATGACTAGCCTTGCTATCCAATTGGAGCTTGGAATGATCTGGTAGATTTATAGAGGAATAAACAAGACAATTGACTAGTATTTGAAGATTTCAATAGCTCTACCTACTCTTTTAAATTAGATGTCTCAAATTAAAGTACTGCAATGATGTTGTAGGGGACTTTTTTTACTAAAAAAATGCAATTAATTTAAGGTATGATGGTAATATCTATACTTAGTCAAATAAACAATATTATGATTGATTGTATTAGTCCTTAATGGTACTTAAGAAGGAGTGAATTGAGTATTGATAATTTTTAAAAAGATATTTACTAAATTAGTATACTGCTGAGAACAATTTATAGATAAGAAATTATGATATAAAATAACAAATTTCAATAACATGGTTAAGTAATAATGTAGAAAAGGTAAAGGAACATAAATGCAAACTAATTTATAATGGTTTGGTAAACAACTGTTGCTTACACCTAGTCCCAAGACTCTTCTTAGAATTTCATTGTAATTCTTCTTTCAAGGTGTAGGATAACCTTTACATAATATTTCCTCTACAAAGGAAACCTTTTTATAATGTTCCTTCGCAGTGAAGAGGAACTAAATGTCACTTAGAATAAGTACAATATAAAACTCTAGTAGAGGCTTACAACTAAAAAAGATATAATTTTATTACTTTGATAATTCTAAAATGACTAACTTATATAAATATGAGACAATGAGGCTTAAATACATATAAAACTTAGAAATATGTATGTAAGACACCCAAATGCTTCTCCATACAAAAACTAATGAGAACACTTATATTTATAGGATTTTCGGATCGCTAATAGCCACTGTAGCCAAAAACTAGGTGATACAGTGGCTAATTCCAACATACCTGTTGATCACTAATTATATTGTTAGACCAATATGCATTTAATGCATAAAAAATCTACTAGCCATTGCATATTGGATGACCATTCAACCATATTGGTCGATCAATATGTTCTTTAGAGGGATACTAGTCAACCATATCACCATATTGGTTAAATAACTTGTCAACAACTCATTTGTTACATATACTTACATTGGTCAACATCTCTTATATTTATCAGAACGTCCCCTAAAGAGTGTTTAAAAATTCGTGAGGCTTTTCTTTTAAAACCAAAGGCTTCAATGTCTTTTGATAAATGAAAGGATTCATGTAATGAAGCAAGATGAAATTTTTATGCATAAAGAGCCTTTAAAAAACCAAAGTAATAAAATGAGATTAAAATTGACTTTACAAAATATAGAATCAACTTGATCTACTTTGATCTCTTTTTGTTCTTGACATGATATTCACATTAAAGATTGAAAACTTTAATTATTATTTATCAACTTTATGAGCTATCTTAATGAGTTGTGGCTACTTCTTATTCTTATAATGCTTTTCATCAAAATAATAAACTCATTAGTAATAATTGTATTTTTTCATCATTGAAACCTCCTTTAGTTTAACTGTCCCCCCTTTTTGATTGTAACAAAATATTTATGATATTAAAGAGCAATAATAAGATTAAGCACATAAAAAACTTTCCATAGCAAGATAATGACTATGTCTAACTCCTTTTAAATGTCATCACTCCTTTTAAATCTAATATCACCAATCTTTCTCCACATTTTTTGAGTCATAAAAAAACAATTATGCAATATACAAATTGTAAAGTGTCATATATTAAGCTAACTTGATCAAAAGCTTAAAATGAATTTAATAAAAATTGATAAACTTGCTCAAGGAAAAGTATTATTGAACATTTAAAGTGTCAAAATCACTGTTTAAATGGTTAATTTTGATACAGACATCCATCATATGTCTAATTTCTTTTGTAAAAATAATTTTAGTGTTATGCCTAAGTTGAATATTCAATTAAAGCAATAATGACAAGTTTTGACAAAATTAGAGGTTAGAGGAGAAAAAAAATCTATAAGCAAAATTGCAATATTGAAACATAAATTTCATAAGAGTGTATAATTTTGAAAGTCCAAAAAATTAGGGATAAAAGATGTGTAAAAGTTCCTAAGATTTCAAATTTAAACATAATCTTGACTCATTTTCCAATTTGGCTATGGAAGGATTAATTTGAAAAGATAACTTTAAATTATTAAAAATTTTAAAAATCTCCAAATTCAAAACGACAAAACTTTAATTTGATTCAACCTAATTTGAATCTTATGAAATGGATGATCTTGTTTTCTAAACAATTAAGGGAGTTGTCTAGTATTTTATTAGACATAAATAAATAATATAAAAAATAGAAGATAAGATGAGGAGGAGAGTTTTAAATTTATCAACAGGCCTATACATACCAAAGAAATGATAAACCATGTTATATGAATAATGATGATGTGTAAATGCATTGCTTATACCTCTTTGTCAATAACAACAATAACAACACCCAAAATCCCGCTAAGACGTATAGTCTAAGGAGGTCTAATAGTACATAGCCTTTCCTTAACTAGTAGAGAGGTTGTTTTCAAATGACCCACATGAATGAATGAAAATAAACATGATAAATAAATCAAAGGAAAATAAATAAAAAGAAATTTTAAAAATAAAAGAGTAGGAAAAAATAAATAAACATAATAATAATAATAGGAAAAAATAAAATACAATAAATAACTAATATATAGAAACAATAGTAAAAATAAAAATAAAAGAATACTAATAATAAAAGAGATACCACTAATAATAATAATAATAATATGTAATTACCACCGAGACGAAGTATATAAGGCAGGAGTTGAAAGATATAAGAGAACTATTAGGATCTCTTTACACGGGATCTTTTACCTAAATTGTAGCACGCCAAAGTTCTTTATTGTGGGTCGTATTCTTGGTAAGTTTCAACATTGTCACATCTTTTTTGAACACCTCCCTCCAATTCTTCTTAGGACTCCCTATTTTTCTTTTACAATCTCAAAGTACGATCCTCTAGCACTTCTCACTAGAGCATTTAGGTGTTTCCTCTTAATATATCCAAACCATATAGGCCTTGTCTCTCCTAATTTGTCCATAATATTAGCTACTTTTAATTTGTCTCTTACCATGATATTCCTTACCTTATCCCTTTTAGTAAGGCTGCACATCCAATGTAGCATCCTCATCTCATTATCCATACCTCTTTACGTGTATACCTCTTTACATGTATATATAATGAGATATCTTCCTTTAGATATTAAAGGTATTGAATGTTATTTTAGGATAATGAAACGAACTGACGTGATTATATGTATAATGCCTACTATGAATGAAGGCTTGATGCATGCTTCTTTAAAGCCTAAAGGTGGTATGAGTGGGTTCACATGTTATTATAGAAGTTAAGTCTATTCTTCCTTTGAGATTATCGAACTCTATTATAAGATTGTGAGCCATAAACGAAAACATAGTTCATTCTCTTATAATAAGCCCTAGTGGATGTGGCTATCCATAAATATGCTTTATATATGGATTCTCTATACTCATTTCTCACATTAGATAATGGTTCTTTAGTCTGCAAATATTATTTTTGAGAAACATGGTTTTAGAATTGGCTTCACTTCTATGGTTATATCCTATACTATACCTTTTATTTACATTTTTTTTGGACTCCTAACATATTTTTTGGTCTTTTTTTTACTCCCCTTTATGAACCTAGATAAAGATTCTTTGATACATTTAGTTTTTCTTTTAATGTCTCATTTTTACGTTTTAATGTGTTTAGTGATCATTATTGATCACTCTTTTAGATGCCTCAATATTACGTAATTCATTCCTCATCTTCTCATTCTCAATAATGTATGAATCTAACTATTTTTGGATTTGATTAAGTTTTAAAGATATCTTCTTCTTTTTTATAATCATGATTTCTAATCCTTTGACTTGTTCATTATATTTCAAATTTCTATCACTATCATAAGAGTTAGAGTTTGATGTTACCTTATAATCGTCCTTATCCATAAAACACATTTAGGCTATTTCTCCTTTTGACTGCTTAATTTTAGATTTGCCTAAGTCATCCTAAGTTGAGGCTTTAAGTTCTTTTTTCTTTTTTCCCGTTCTTCTCCTTCTTTTTCTTTTCTTATACATTTCATTATCTTGGAGTAGAGGAAGATATGACTTCATATGATCAAGTTTTCTACATTTAAAACCAAATGTTAAGAAGATTTACATTTTAAATCACCTTTACCTTCCTTAAAGTCCCTTATTTTAGATAAATTCTTTCTCTTCAAAGAGTTGTTGAATTTCTTAGTGATAACTGTGAGATCTTCATTATCACTTCCACTTATTGATGTCTTTTCTCCATTTGATTGCTTTATTAAGACTTTGAATGCTAAGTTTTTTTTTAATAGTATTGTTTCTTCTTGCATCTCTTGAACCTTCATTTCATATTTGAGAAGTGGTCCAATAAGCTCCTCCATTAGTAGTTTTATTAGATCCTTGGCTTTTTATATAGTCAATCACTTTAGCTTCTTACCTCTTCCATAGTGACTTGAAAGAATTAATAATATCGATAAATCTCATATACATAATAGATATGCTTCATTTAAACTAATTCATATTGACGAGTTAACATGCTCTTTACTCTCATAAACTTGATTTGTGCCCATCATGCATAATTTCTAATATATTCCAAATTTTGTAAGTTGTTTCACATAAAGAATTATATTAAATTAATTTTAATAAAAAATAAGATGTACGGCTCTACTATTTAAGTAAATTAATCTTTTGTCTTAAGGTTCCGATTCTTACTTTAGTTTAAGAACTTTCCATTATTTAATATTTTTATTTATAAGTATAAAGGGGCTATTTGAAACTATTTCCCATATATCCACACTTTCAAAAATTAAGAACAAAATTCATCTTCATTTTCCAATAGAGATAGTAATTTCTATTAAAGATGGGATCCCTACTATTGTCTTGTCCCTCTTAGTTAAATGATAATGATGGTGCTCCTAAATATGCCATCGTGATCTTTGATATAGGATTTCATTTGAAACATTAGCCTAATGGATTCAAAATAGTAATATTTATTAGTCTTTAATGATAACCTAAGAGGGAGGAGGAATGAATGAGGTATTAGGAAATATTAACTAAACACTTCCTTTTTGTCCCTCTTACTTAAATGATAATGATAATCCTCCTAAACATGTCATCATGATTTTTGATATAGAATTTCGTTTGAAATATTAGGCTAATGGATTCACCATAATACTACTTATTAGTCCTTAATGATACCTAAGAGGGAGGAGGGATGAATGGGGTATTAGTAAATATTAAAAACACACCTACAAACTTGTTATGTTAATTAGCATAGATTATAAAATATAAAAATATGAAATAAAATAAAAAATTTCAACAATACATTTAATCAATAATGTAAAAAAGATAATTAAATATTAATGAAATTTATTTATAGTAGTTTGACAAACAACCCTAGCTTACATCTACTCCCAAGACTCTTCTTAAAATTCTATATAATTCTTCTTTCAAGGTCAAGGATAACCTTTATTTAATTTTTTCTCAACAAAGAGCAACCTTTTTAAAGTCTTCTCTCCTGATAAAAAATAATTTCAATGTCATTTGAATGCTCCCAAGTATAATAAATAAAAACCCAAACAAAGGCTTGCAACTAAAAAATATCTTATTTATCACGTTAATAGTTTTAAATAAGGCTTAATCATATAAATATGGGTCAATGATGACTAAATGCTTGATAAATAATTAAAAGTATAAGGCACCCAAATGCTTCTCCATGTAGAGCTAATAAGAAAACATATATTTCTAGGTTTTTTGGACCCTTATTAGTAATTAGAGTAAAAAGTAGCTGTTAGAATGACTAGTTCTAGTACATTAGTTGACCACTAGGTCATATGGGTTGATTACTATGCATTTAATGTAAAAGATATATTAATTGTTGCATATTGGTTGACTATTTAACCATGTTGTTCAATTGTTTCCTTTTGGAGGGATATTGGTCAAGCATGATAGTGGTAAATTGCAAAATATTTTAGTCGATAGTTTAGTATGTGTTTAGTTGTTAAATTGAATAATTAATTCAAGTTTAAGTTAGGAATGTGTTTTTTAGTTAGACATTTGCTATTGAGTGTTTTATGGTTTAGAGCATCATATTGGACTTTAATTTTACGCAGCTAAGGTGTTTTGATGTGTTTGTTATTGTATGAACATAGATGAAGAAGATTTGAAGGAAGCTAGAGAAAACTTGGAAAAAATGAAAAAGGCTATGATTATGACAGAAGGTCTTCCCTAAGGTCACGATCATGACAGAAGAGGATCACATTAGGTCACAATCATGAAACCCATGTCATGATCATGACAGGAGGCAATTTTCCCAAGGTCACGATCATGACAACCCTATCACGATCGTGAAACCATGTCATGAGACAGGCACTCGCCAAACGCGGGGATCTCCTTTTGTTTTGATATTTTGAGGGTCTTTTTAGACAAATTAACATAGGTTAAACCTAGTCTTTACCCTAAATGACCCAAGGGCTATCTAATAGCATAACAAGACTTAAAATGACCTAGCCTTCGTTTCCAAATTAAGAAAGAACATAAGGAAGTGCAAGAAAGAGAGAAGAGAGGAGGAGCATTTGTAGTTGCTGTCCAGCTGCCCCAACCCAGCCATTTCAAGTTCTTTTCTACTTTCTCTTTTTTTTTTTTACTTCATCTTGATGTACGAATTGGGTTTGAGAACGTTGAGCATGTTTTCAATGATGTTCTAATTTCATTGTGAGATTTATTCTTGAATCATTTTGTTACTTAATTGCTTTTGATGTTAATGAAATGTTTAGTTATTGTGATATTTACAATTTTTGCATTCTTCGATAATAAATTGAGAGATTGAATCTGTAACACCCCTATATAGAACCTACAACCATCGACACACATAGCAACCAAATTCCTGTGCACACATTCAGGGTATACAATTCTATTCAATGTTATACATATGTACATTACAAAACTCCCCAATGCTTAACATTATTATTTAACAGTAGTAAAACATTTATACATGGTAATCCAAAAGAAAACATACCATTTCCTTTAACCATTACATGTATAATCATCTTTAACTAAAAACGCCTTTCAAAAGTACTTTTTTCTTCTATCTCTTAGACTTGTTCCCTGCAGATGTTCCCTATACCTCACTCCTATTACTTAGACCTACACAGATTAACATCTGTGCTAAGTTTGAAAGCTTAGTAGGGAAACACTTAGTTTGGATGACCACTCACAACAATCATCCGCCAAGCACATACACTCAGAAATATCATAACTCATATACCATAAATTCACATTCATGAACCAAACATTGATATTCAATGCTCATATAAACAATGATAGCATACTTAAGCAAAGTACATAATGCAAATATGCTTTAAAATATTATCTATATACCGAAATGCACATTTATAAGCCAAATATTGATATTCAATGCTCATTGATACAAATTATCAATATAATTGCACATCATTACAACTAATACACATGCTCATCAATACCAATTAATTATGTTGTATTTCTTATTTATGACTATTAAGTTTCTTTCTATGTTAAGCCTTCACATTTTTTGTGGGTATGGATAACAGGAGCTATGGATATCTGAAGATATCAAATTATGGAAACCCAAATGTATCAAACTGTGGATACCCAAAGGCATCAAATTGTGGAGACATTATAGTCTCAAATGAAGACACGATTAGTGTCAAACTGTAACAGCTGCACTTTAGCCTTATAAGCATCCCCATCTATCCACTACCAAGACAATAGAGCAGGCATTCTAACATTTCATTTAACCATTTGCCAATTTCACAATTCACATATTAACAAGTCATAGGATATACATTTCAAGTCATAAACTCTGTATCTATGTTCATACACACACGTCTTAACTTATCAGCATTAGAAAGGTATCAAAATCACACTTGTATAATCATACTATACACATATGAGCAATAAATATGCATACAAAATATTTATGTAAATATAAGTTTTCTTTGGAATGCATTATGCTCAATCTTAAATTCCAATGTTCAATCACCCAATTCACATATGGTAAGTCTTATTTCATTTATTTGTATGTGTTTGAATAGTTTCATACACATTCAAAGAGGTTCAGATAAGATACAGTAAAAATTGGAAATGGCAATAAACTCAAAATAGTGCAATTTGGGCTCAGCCTACAGTGGTCTAGAAATAGGCAAACAACCAATCCAGAAGCAGATCACATGATGGACTCCAATTGTTCCTTAATATAAATATAGAACATTTTCGAATTAGGGTTTGAGGTCTCTAAGAAATTTATTCCTCTATGTCTCTAGTTTCCATATAACTAACAATCAGACCATTTTAACCACCCAATTATGAGATATAGACCAAATATCATAAGCTACTCCAAAACAGGGGCAACATCAGGTCACTTCGATCTCAATTTCCCATAACCTAAAGCTAGAATTAAGTTAGAGTCCATTCTAGATATTTTTAGTTCTATGTCTTAAGTTTCATATGCAACTGAAATCATTAATTTAGAGGTATGTAGGTTGAGTTATGACCCAAACAATGTTACTGGTTTAATAAACCCTATACAGAATTCCACTACACAATCCTCTATTGTTATATTCAACCAATTCTATATAAGACAACACCAAAATAACACCAAAGCATCATCCCAGTAACCATTCCACATCCAAATAAATCTTTTTACACATTCAAATATACACAAATATAGAAATTAACTAAGTGAAGTCCCAAACCTTAAAATTGGCAAAGGAGTTATTCTAATGCTTTTCCTTCCCTTCCTCTTTGGCTTTGCTTGAATCACCAAGTGAAAATGATGGGATGAAGAATGTGAAATGGAGAGGAGAAAAACCTGAAGTTAAGAAATCAAAGTATCATCCATCCCCCCTCTCTATATGCCTTTTGATGAATTTTCTAGTCCTAGACATATGTTTCAATCCATTGGATATGTCACAATCCTATTTGACCACATGTTACAATTAGGCTGTGTGTTAAAATTATGTTGAACAATGTGTTTCAATTCTATTGGATCATGTGTTACAATTCTACTGGACACACATGCTTTAATTTTATTGCTCCTGACTTTAGGAAAATTGCATATTGGTCCTTCTTCTTCCTTTAATTCCCACATTATCCTATAATCTTATTAATTTATTTCATTCCCCTATTTCTTAAGTTTCTAATGAAATAAATTTCATGCAATTTAGTTTATTATATTGGGAGTTATACCTTGAAAACTACAAGTTGTTCGAAAATAAAGACAATGGCCAAAACTCAACTTCAAAACATAATTCAAAACTCTTAGAGCTAGAATCAGATTTCAGTTCCTTCATGAAATTTTTATACTTATGTCTCTAATTTAATCTCTAATTGAAATTATCTAATTTCGACGTTTATAGGACAAGATATGGCCAAATTATAGAAATCTATTTAGTGGAACCTATCCATTCAATGAGGTACATATCCTAAATCAAATAACTTTGGTCTTGTTATGCAAGAGAAACATAAAAAGTACATCCAATTTAACCAAAAAGCATCCCATTTACTTATGGAATACTTCTTTTATAAATTCCCCTCACATCACATTTATAAATCCTAGCAAACATACCAAAAGTTTCCAAACATATTTCACATCTAAGTATTTGTGTCTATGTCGAAGTGAATAAATTATCCATTTACCCTTTTTTTTATACATTAAGTACGATTATATATCTTACTATAATTAGATGTACTTAATTTAAGATGTTCACTTTTTAATACACCCTAGACATGCTATAATACTTCCAGGGTATATGTTGGGGCGTTACATAATCGATAATAACATGATTAGGTTGGGTAATGAGAATTAACAACCTAATAGATCACATAAATATCAAATCGATAATCATAAAAAGAGAGATCTTATGTGAGGACCCAATTATTTATTAGATTATTTAATAACTAATTGAAGACATAAGATGTTTTTAGTTAATTAAGAGATTGCAAAATTAAAATTTCAGAATCAATTAGGGATTAATAATTAAGGTTAAATGATTAGATCTTGAGAGAGAATAATCAACTCTTCAGAAAATCCAAGATTGATACCGATTGAATCAAAAGTGGTTAAGGTAGCAAAATGACGATAAAATGAATCCCATCTTCTAATACCTTGTTGTATTGGGATTTTTCATTTGCTAAGTGGTTAGTGCTCTATTTTGATTTACTTCTGTTAATTTCATAATTTTAATTTCAATCAATCCATACTCAATTACTTAATTTTCTGTTTACTTTTATTTTCATTTTAAATCACATTTTTACAACTTTAGACAAAGTTAGGATTCAACTAATTTTAGCTAATTTCTTATAGGATCGACACCTCAATTACTATGCTTTAAGATCAGTGCACTTTTGGAACATTGAGGGTTTTATATAAGTAAAACTTGCTCAAAAAGTTTTTGGGGTCACTGCCTAGGTATTAGTTTAGGATTATTTGGATTCTCTTATTTTAAGGAAATTTTTTCCCTTTCTTACGTCCCTGATACTGCATGAACACAAGAGTCACTTAGAGTTTAAGTAAGATCATCGAAACTATAGCACTTGATATTACCTGATTAGAACGAGCAATTCGAAGAGCAAGATGTCAAAAAGAAGAGATCAATGAAACAATGGAAAAAGAATTCAATCAAGGAGAACAATAATGAACCCTAATGAATTTCATAAGACCAGGGTTCAATGTTACACATGAAGGCATGACTCAACCACCGATTCAAGCTGCATCATTCAAGATTAAGCCAGCTTTGCTAAATATACTGCAAACCAGTGTGTATTTTTATGGGTTAACTAATGAGGATCCTAACACTCATTTAGTGAATTTTTTGGAAATATGTGATACTGTTAAATATCATGGAATGTCAGAAGATATTGTTACGATGAGACTCTTTCCTTTCATATTAAGGGGTAGAGCTAAAGCATGGTATCATTCGTTAAGCCCTACAAACATCACAACTTGGTAGAAATTGGTGCACGCATTTTTGGACAAGTATTTTCCCCTCACCAATATGAAAAAGTTGATAAATGAGATCACAAATTTCTAAAGAAGTGATAGGGAGTCACTTTATGAAGTATGGGAATGATTTAAGGATTTACAAAGTAGGTTCCCTCAATATAAATGACCCAAAAAAACTCCTTCTGTAAAACTTTTACAATGGAATTAATCACCCATGAGAGGCACCATAGATGTAGCTTATGGAGGGTCTCTTTTGCGGAAGATAGTTAAAGAAGCAAAGGACTTGAAAGAAGAGATGGGGAATAATAGTTATCTGGTCGTTGGATAGAAGTAGATAGCAGTTGAATTATTGAGAACATAAAGGAGTCAATGTTGTCGATTCAATGACACTAATGTAAGATGAGGTTGACAATTAAAGAAGATAACTTAATAGTCTCCAAGCCTATTCATCTGCTCCAATT
Organism: Erythroxylum pedicellare; assembly: GCA_027563575.1. NCBI lineage: Eukaryota > Viridiplantae > Streptophyta > Magnoliopsida > Malpighiales > Erythroxylaceae > Erythroxylum > Erythroxylum pedicellare. The sequence continues at coordinate 14,667 of JAOQMP010092974.1, forward strand.
AGAGCAATTTAGCATAGATGCGAATTATGAGGGCAAAATAACCATTTTATTGCAAATTATTTTTTAATGAAAAATAACAACATGGAGTAGCTTAAGTACATGGATACACAATTTGGTCGATGAGGAGGAAACAATACTTGTTCAAACAATTACAACCTTGAGTGGAAAAACTGCCTAAAATTTTCTTAGTCAAACAATGTAGGAGGTCAATTCTGACCTCAAGGCCTACTTAGATTTTGACAAAAGAAACCTAATTCTACGGACTCTAAGCTGGACAAAATTTTGGATAAGCTTGTAAATATGGATGAAGATCATAAGAGATTGGAAGGGAGGTTCGAGCAAGTCATTAAAAACCATGCCTCTTCCATTCATAACTTAAGGGTCCAAATGAGTTAATTGGAAAATGCATTGTCAACAAAAAGTGTGGGGAGTCTCCTAAGCAATACTGAAGTGAAACCAAGGGAGCAAATCAAAGCAATAACGCTTATAAGTGGGGACGAATTCAAGCAACCAGTGGAGAAACAATTTGAAACCTAACTAGAAGAAGACCAAGAAAGGAAGAAGAAGAATGTGGACATAAGTGAGTACCTTCTTTACATTGCCCCTATACAATATCCACCCAAGATTCCATACCCTTAACGATTATAAAATAACAAACTGGATTCACAATTTGCAAAGTTTGTGGAGAAATTAAATTCCTTTCAAATCAATCTATCTTTTGTTGAGGAATTGGTGCACATGCCAAAGTACGCCAAATTTGTACTCTATTATCACCAATTGTGTGCCTTCTAAATTAAAGGATCCTAGAAGCTTCACAATACTCTATGAGGTTGGAGAGTTATAATTCGTAAAATGCTTATACAATTTAGGTGCAAGTATAAACCTTATGCCTTTGTTGACCTTTAGGAAATTGAATCTCACTGATATGAAGCAAACTTCAGTGCTTATTGTAACATCTCGTTCACATACTTAAGGTTAGAACCCTAAAATTTGTTACATGTGAGATCAAAGAGAGATTAAGAAAAATGCATTTCATACTCATGCATAATGTTAGCATACACACATATGAGTTTGAGTTTTTGCACACATTAAGATGACTGTACATACATCCATTGACATTTTAGTTATAATTGATTTGTTAATATGATATTATTGAGAATTGTGATTTTTTTGCATTAAAATCCGAATTGGAGAATATAAATTGTTGATTTAGAATTTTTGGTGAATTTTAGGAATAAATTTCAAAAATGTTGAATATTATTATACTAGGAAAAATGTCACTTGGCGAGTAAATTGATGGAAAGAAATAGAAATAAGAAACAAATGATATTAGAGAATTGTTAAAAATGATTTTTTTGAAATTATTGAGAAAATGACATTGAAAATTTGGAGATGAATTTAGAATTTGTGAGAAGATGTTATTAAGAAAATTTTGGTGATAATTGGAATAAAAAGATAGGAGTTATGGAACTA
>JAOQMP010092984.1:0-16138 GCA_027563575.1 Erythroxylum pedicellare
TGATATTCTAGACCAAATAATCTCATATGCAATTTTCTCTTATCTTGAATCCTCTAGACAGTTAGCAATCGAGAGAAATTTTTGCTTTGCAATAATTCTTTGTACATGAATCACGACTGGAAAGTTCCTTTTTTTTTTTCTCATTTTCAAAATATATATGAAGAATAAAAAATTCGTTCTAATGCAAAAATATGAGTTAGAGCAATTGCTTGGACAATAGACTTTTGCCAAAGTACTGCCATCAAGATCATTGACAAATAGAAGGTTTTAAAGAGTGATTTGGTGGACCAAATCAAGAAAGAAATCTGGCATGTGTACTCAAAGAGGCAAGTGTTGCAACACCCACTTACCCTTGGGAGGATATATAAGTGTCACATAAATAGAATTGAAACAATCCAAATCGTACTAAACATTCCTTACATATATTTTTAGACACTCATTCAAACATACATTACATATCATTAGATGTTGTTGTAAACAAAACATAATATACAACATATATAATGAACTTATCAAAATACATGCCTTAAACATAATCCATCCTGTAGTAAGGTTATTACAAGCCATTAAAAAAATAGAAACTGTCTCATATTGTTAAATAAAACTTAAAAACATCTAGAAAACTCAAATATACATCATTTAAAACAAAACAACTTCCAAAACAAAACACATTCTTCTTGGCCATTGTAGTAGTCCTTATCGCATTCTTTAAACCTTCTTATCAGAACCTAAATGGAGGCAAAACCACTGTGCTAAGCATATAGCTTAGTGAGGAATAACTTAACAAGATATAATCTGGCGACTGTTTCTAACAGTCATCTAGCATTCACATGCACTGTATCATGTCAATTCACATACAACCCTTAATTATTCAAATTATAGAGTATCCACACATTATGCCTCAAAACATAATTTGATGAATATAGATACAGAGCGATCTTGCATCAAAACAAAACTCATAAATATCAAAACAGAATGTACAAGTATCAGAATATCAAAATAGGATATAATCCTTTCAAATCAAAGTATGACTTATATCATAATAGAACTTGTTTTGTATCAAATTAGCGTTTATTCTTTATCAGAATAGAACTTGTTTTGTATCAGAATAGAACTTGTTGATATCAAAACTAAACATGTATTAGAACACAAAACATGTTAGCCTACTAATTCTTTTTATAGAAGTGGGTAACGAGACCAAAACAGAAGATACCATGATTGGTATCTAAAACAAAAGAGACTTAATTCTCTTAAACAAAAGACACATAAGTGTTTAAAATCAGAAGACACCTTAGTGCATAGTTACAGGAGCAGGTACAAACCCTTCCAAGCATGCCTATTTACCCACGACTAGTACATGGCAGTTTTAAAATAAACCCTTTCAGATTTTAGAATCTTATACAAAAGTTGTTGTGCAATATATGTCTTTATTCCTTTTTTCCCCCTCAAATTGAACATATATATACACATCCAAGCAAACTTAATATACCTTTTGAGAATAAACATATGCAATAATGTACCATTAGATACCTTATGTATTTTCAAATTTCATATAATTACACAAAATCCAAATTCCTAAACAATCATAATTAATTCACATCACATAACTCCTTTGAAACATATTTGTTTTCATAAGGACTCATTCATCCTTGAACATATCATAAATTTTAACATTAAACACATTATTCAATAACCACACATCCTTAAGTAATTACCTCAATTAACAATCCATAACTAAATGAACTATTACTCAATTAATCTAACATCATTTAGGTTCATTTTCAACCTTAATTAAGTTCAATTAAACCATTACTAAGTTCCCTAACCTTATATAAGTCAAAATTGAACAAAAATAAGTTTTTCACCTTCCAAACCCTTTTTCGTGACCATAGGAATATGCCTTTTAATTCCCACGATTATGGGATGAGTGAACTAAAGGTTCACTCACCCACAACCTTCAAATTACTTCCAAAACTTAAGTCCTTCATACACCTTCAATACCCCTTCACCAAAGTTCATCAATTCCACTTCAATTCCACCTTATTTGTGCCTTAATTGCACATCAAATTCATGTCCAATCTAATTAAAAAATCATTCATTAAACATCTCACAATCCATGATCTTTCATGCATAAAAATTTAAAACAAAAGCTAACAATAACTATCATGTTCTAGACCTTAATTCATCATCAATTCAATTCATATTCTATTCATTTCAAACATCATCTAACTCATAACACATCATGCTATCAAGTTTAGAATTCCTTTACATGATTAACTTCAAGTTCCTTCTTTAAAGAACCAAGTAATCCAGCCCTTCATGCAGCCAACACACTTCCAAAATCAAGATAAATGTAAGATGATCTTAACACTAAGATCTTCTAGTTCCCATATTACTTCCTTGAATCCATGTTGTTGCCAGAGTACTTTTACACGAAGTATTTTCTTATTTCTAAGTTGTCGGACTTCTTTGGCTAAGATAGATATAAGCCCTTCTTGATAAGTCAATTATGATTGTACTTGAATTTCTTGCATAGGAATCTTATGTGTACCATCTGACCGATATCTTCTCAACATCGAAACATAAAACACACCATGTAACTTAGCCAACTCTCCAGGAAGAGCTAACTGATAAGCCACTGGTCCATCTCTCTTAAGAATCTCATAAGGATCGATATATCGTAGGCTGAGCTTACCTTTCTTCCTAAACCGAAGTATGTGTTTCCATAGTGATACTTTCAAGAATACCTTATCTCCTATATGATACTCAATATCTCTTCTTTTTAGGTCAGCATGGGATTTGTACCTATCACTGGCAGCCTTTAATCTTTGTCGAATAACTTGAACTTTTTCTTTAGTGTCTTTCATAGTATCAGGTTTGATCATCTTATTTTCACTTAATTTTGTCCAACACACTGGAGTTCTACACTTCTTACCACATAGAGCTTCATATGGAACTATACCAATGTTAGTCTAATAACTGTTGTTGTAAGAAAACTCCATCAGTGCAAGATAATTTTCCCAACTTCCTAAAAATTCTAGCACACAACCCTGAAGCATATCTTTTAGTATCTAAATAACTCGTTCAGATTGTCCATCTTTCTAGGGATGGAAAGTGGTAATGAACTTGACCTGAGTAGCTAAAACCTTTTGCAGACTTTTCCATAATCTCGAAGTAAATCGAGGATCACGATAAGAAATAATAGATAATGGCACCCTATGTAACCTTACTATCTCATTCACATATATATCTGCTAGCCTATCTAAAGAATAATTAGGAAGAATAGGCAGAAAGTGAGTAGACTTAGTGAACTTATCCAAAATCACCCATACAACACCAAGCTTCCTTTGAGTGAGAGGAAGTCTAATGACAAAATCTATAGTAATGTTATCCCATTTCCATTAAGGAATCGAAATAGGATGTAATAAATTAAATGGAACCTAGTGCTTAACTTTAACTTACTGGCATGTAAAAAATTTAGATATAAAGTCTATAACATCCTACTTCATACCCGTCCACTCATAATGTTGTTTCAGATCTTGATACATCTTATTTTCACTAGGATGCATAGTAAAGACTTATGGGCCTCAAATAATAACTTTCTCTTCAATTCATCATTACCTAGCACACATGATCGATCTTTGTAATATAAATCACCATCTCCTTTCATAAAAAAGTCTGATTGTTTACCTTCCTGAGTTTTCAAGATAATGTCAACTTTTTGAGCATCATAGCTTTCAACTGAGCTATTAAAGCTCCATTAGATATAAGTCTCCATTCACCTTCCTATGCTGACAATGCTGAATTGGTCTTCTGACTTAAGGCATCAGCCACAACATTAGCCTTACCCGGATTGTAATCCACAATGCAGTCATAATCTTTAAACAATTTCAACCAATATTGTTGTCTCAAATTAAGTTCCTTTTGGGTACGCAGATATTTCAAACTCTTATGATCAGTGAAAATTCTAAACTTTTCACCATATAAATAGTGTCGCCAAATTATCAAATCAAACACTACCATTGCAAGTTCAAGATCATGTGTAGGGTAGTTATGTTCATGAGGCATTAGTTGCCTCGAAGCATATGTAATTACTTTTCCATCCTGTATTAAAACACAACCTAAACCATTTCTAGATGCATCATTATACATAACATACTCCTTACCAGAAGTGGGTTGAGCCAATAAACATTCCTTTCAATTGATCAAAACTAGCTTAAAATTCATTGGACCATTCATACTTCACTCCTTTCCGTAGCAGTTTAGTCAAAGGGGATGCTATCACTAAAAATCCTTTCACAAACCGGTGATAGTAACTTACCAAACCTAAAAAACTTCTCACTTTTGTCATACTCTATGGTAGTATCTAGTTAACAATTGCTGCAATCTTACTGGGATTAACCCTAATCCCTTGAGAAGAGACAACATGCCTTAGAAAAGATATTTCTTGAAGCCAAAAATCACACTTACTCAGCTAGGCATACAATTCTTTTTCCTGCAGGATTTGTAACATAATTCAGAGGTGTGAACATAGTCATGGTCATTCTTAGAATAGACTAGGATATCTTCTATAAACACCATAAAAGCTGGTCTAAACAAGGCTTAAATACTTTATTCATCAAATCTATAAATGGAACTGGAGCATTAGTTTACTAGAATTGCATTACCAAGAATTCATAATATCCTTAACGGGTCCTAAATGTAGTCTTCAGAATATCCACATCCTTTACCCGAAGTTGAAAGTATCCTAATCGCAGATTTATCTTTGAAAATACTTCTGCATCCTTCAATTGATCAAACAAATCTTTTATCCTTAGCAATAGATACTTATTTTTCACTGTAACTATGTTTAATTGCCTATAATCAATGCATATCCGAAGAGTACCATCTTTCTTCTTAATAAATAGAACCAGTGCTCCCAAGGTGATACATTAGGTCGAATGAACGCCTTATCGAGTAGCTCTTACAACTGAAGATTAATCTCCTTCAATTTAGTAGGTGCCATCTTATACGGTGCTCTAGATATAGGAACAGTGCTAGGTATAAATTTGATATACAACTCCACTTCCCTTTCACGAGGGAGTCTAGGTAGCTCTTCAGGAAACACACCTAGTAATTCACTTACGACTGGAATGTTTTGCAGTTTAACACCCTCTTTCTTAGAATCAATCACAAAAGCTAGATAAGCTTCATACCCTTTTCTAAGGAACTTCTAAACTTGCATAGCAGATACCACATTAACCAAAGAACCAGTATGAATGCCATGCAATATTATTTTAGATTGATTAGGCTTTCTAAACACAACCATCTTAGTACTACAGTCAACCAATGCCTGATGTTTGGTTAACCAATCTATACTAAAATCAAATCAAATTTATGAAAAGGAAATCTAATTAGATCCACTACATAATCACTTCCTTGGATCATAATAGGATAGTTTCTATAAACTTGATTAACCAATACACTACTACCCAAAGGATTAGTCATATGAATATCATAGTCTAACTGATCTACAGGCATCTTTCTACCAGGAATTTCTCCAACACAGATATAAGAATGAGTGGATCTAGGATTAATCAAAGCATGCATTTTAGAGTTAAAGAGAGAAACAGTACTCGCAATGACTTCAGGTGTATCTTGATCCTAATGAGCTTTCAAAGCATAAGCTCGAGCTGGACCAGAATGTATAGCAGGTTGATCAATAGTTTTTAAACGAGTACCTAGTTAGGTCTTATCTGAATAGATCCTCCACGACCTCTACCGTGTCCTCTTTTTCTAGCAGATGCATGAGAAACCTCCCTACTAGCTTGTTATGTTTGAGACTGTCTCATAAGACAATTGACTATTAGATGCTCAACACTACCACATCAGAAACTTACACTCGTAGCCTTCCAACAAGTACTTCGATGGTATTTAGAGCAATAAGGGCACTCCGAAATACCAAAATCTTGGCCCAACAGAGGAACCCTTATTAGAAGCTGTCGATAAGGGAAGGTCGCCTTCCCTGAGCTACATATCTCTGAGTAAATTCTGGTGTAGAGGAAACAACTTCACGACTCTACTTGCCTGAGGACTATCCTACTCTCGTAAAGCCTCTTCACTGATCCCTTTCTCTCTTGACCATCTCTTACTTCTCTAATTTAATAGCAGTTTGCACTAGCTGATGGTAAGTCACTTGCTGTAAGAGAGTAAATACTGCCAGATGTTCTTTGATCAAGTCATTCAAACCATCCTTAAACTGATGAAACCAGAACTCCTCAATAAGTACAAGTTTAGGGGCATACTTGCTGAGTCAATTGAATTTTCTGTCGTACTCAGTAATAGATAGATTTCTCTACTTCAAGTTCAGGAACTACTTCCATTCTCCTTTCTATAAGCTTCCATCGCATACTTAGATTTAAACTATTAAGAAAAGAAATCCCAAGTCAAAAGCTTCAGTAACTGAGTAACTGAGGATATCTAAAACAATTTTTCACCATTCATAGGCTACTCCTTGAAGAAGAGAGACAGCATAGTGCACTATTTGATTTGGCGGCAACTAATTTCATCTAATACCCTCTTCACTTTTTCTAACCAAAATTTTTCCTTTTTAGTCTCCTTCAGAGATGTTCCAGTAAATTGCTCAGCTCCATACTTATGTAACTGATCAATCAGAACCTTAGGTGCCGTCATATAGTGTAGCAAAGTCATCATTTCTTATGACAACTTAACCAAAGCCTCCCCTTGAGCTAGAGGTAGAGGTGGTAACACTTTAGCTTCACCTTGATTGACTCTAGAGCGTCTCAATATAGATGGACGAGATCACGCAAGAATATTACTCTCTGTGACCTCGTCAAAGGCTTCATGAGATCTTTTCATACTCAAATCTAAAACCAAAACATAGGACAACCCACATTATTCCAAACATAACTCTTATATCCAAGTATAAGCAATAATTAAGCGCTGGTTAAACTAGAATCACCTAAACCATGCTCTGATACCAAAACGATGTAACACCCACATACCCCCTGGGAGGATACGCAAGTGTCACACAAAACAAAACTGAAAGAATCCAAATCGTACTAAACATTCCTTACATACATATTCAGGCACTCAGGCAAACATACATTATATATCATTAGATGTTGTTGTAAACAAAACATAATATACATCATATATAATGAACTTATCAAAATACACACCTTAAACGTAATCCATCCTATAATAAGGTTATTACAAACCATTAAACAAAATACAAGCTGTCTCATATTGTTAAATAAAACTTAAAAACAACTCAAAAACACAAATATACATCTTTCAAATCAAAACAACTTCCAAAACAAAACACATTCTTCTTGTCCATACAGTAGTCCTTGTCCCAATCTTTAAACCTTCTTATCAGAACCTAAACAGAGGCAAAACCACCGTGCTAAGAATATAACTTTATGGGGAATAACCAAATAAGATATAATCTAACGATTTTTTCTAACAATCGTCTAGCATTCCCATACATTGTATCATATTAATTCACATACAACCTTTAATTATTGAAATTATAGGGTAATCCACACATTATACGTCAAAACATAATTTGATGAATATAGATAGAGAGCATTCTTGCATCAAAACGAAACTCATAAATATCAAAATAGAATATACAAGTATCAAAATTGAATTTTATAATAGGATATAATCCTTTTAGATCAAAGTCTGACTTATATCAACATAAAACTTGTTTTGTATCAAATCAGAGTTTATCTTTTTTCAAAACAGAACTTGTTTTGTATCAAAACATAACTTGCTTATATCAAAACTGAATATGTATCATAATAAAAAACATGTTAGCCTACTAATCCTTTTTACAGAAGTGAGAAACGAGACCAGAACAAAAGATACCATGATTGGTATCTGAAACAAAAGAGACTTAAGTCTCTGAAACAAAAGACACATAAGTGTCTCAAATGAAAAGACACCAGAGTGTCTAACACAGAAGACACCTTAGTGTTTGATTATAGAAGACACCTTAATTTCTAGTTATAGGAGCAGCTGTAGATCCTTCTAGGCATGCCTATTTAATCAGAACTAAGACTTGGCAGTTTTAAAACAAACCCTTTTAGATTTCAGAATCTTATACCAAAGATGTTGTGCAACATATGTCTTTATTCCTTTTTTTTTTCTCAAATTGAACATATATATGCACATCCAATTAAACTTAATATACCTTATGGGTATAAACATATGCAATAATGTACCATTAAATACCTTATGTATTTTGACATTTTATATAATTACACAAAATCCAAATTCGTAAACAATCATAATCAATTCACATAACATAACTCCTTTGAAACACATTTTTTTCATAAGCACTCATTTATCCTTTAACACACCATAAATTTCAACATTAAACATTTTATTCATTAACCACACATCCTTAAATAATTACCTTAATTAACAATCCATAACTAAATGAACTATTACTTAATTAAGCCAACATCATTTAGGTTCATTTTTAACTTCAATTAAGTTCAATTAAACTATTACTAAGTGCCCTAACCTTATATATGTCAACAATTACACAAAACCAAGTTTTTCACCTTCTTAACCCTTTTTTATGACTATAGAATATGCCTTTTAATTGCAACGGTCGTGGGATGAGTGAACCAAAGGCTCACTCACCCACAACCTTCAAATTGCTTCAAAAATTTAAGTCCTTCATACACCTTCAATACCCCTTCACCAAAGTTCATCAATTCCACCTTATTTATGCCTCCATTCTACATCAAATTCATGCCTAAACCAATTCAAAAATCATTCGTTAAACATTTCACAATCCATAATCTTTCGTGCATAAAAATTTAAGGCAAAAGCTAACAACAACTACCATGTTCTAGACCTCAATTCATCATCAATTTAGTATATGTTCTATTCATTTCAAACATCATCTAACTTATAACACAATATGCTATCAAGTTTAGAATTCCCTTACGTGATTAACTTCAAATTCCTTCTTTAAAGAACCAAGTAATCCAGACCTTCGTGCAACCAACACATTTTTAAAATCAAGATAAATGTAAGACAGACTTAATACTAAAATGATAACAACATAGAAGGTAGTATAAAGTAGCTTTATTAATGCAATAACTTACAAAGATTCTAAGTGAAGATGATCCAAATTAAGCAAAAAATCTAGGAGTTGAGAGGGATTGAGAGAGTTTCAGTGGAGATAGTACAAGATAGTGAAGAATGAGCAAAATAGAAATACTCTATCAAAAACTTGCCTCATCTAATGCTAGGTGTTATCAAATTATATCAACATATGTCATTATGCATGTTCTTCATTTGTTCCATATTGGAGCTACCAAATGTCACCCATATATTAGGCCATTTGTCTCTCACTAATAGCCCCCACTTTTCAATTTAATAATTGTGCCATTTGTTAATGTATCAACTATGCCAAATGTCACTAACTCATAGGCTTAGTCATTCCAATTTTCATCTACCAACTTACCTTGTCACTTGACATTTTTCTTAGTCCCAATGTATATTTTAATACCTCAATTCTCTAATGGTATCAGTTAATTCCAATTCACTAAGTAGGATCCATTAAACCAAAATTCAAGTCATATGCAATTCTCAATCATATCACAAATTTTAACACCTATTATACATGTACTTTCATGAACATGTAACATTCCAACTAGGGGATAATTTGGGGCCTTACAATTGTGGAATTCTAGCTTATGTTTCATGAGGAGTTCCTAAAGGAGTATGATGATGTCAAAGTCAACATATGATCTTGTAAGGTTGTTCTTTTTGTTCTTTTAGTTGGTTATCTTCCATTTCATGAACACAATTTCATTGAACTATGTAAGAAGATCATTAGAGGAGAATTTAAGTTCCTCTATTAGCTGTCGGAAGGTACCAAAGCTTTTTTCAAGAATTCTTAAACCAATTCTATGTAAAAAACATATCCTTTGCAAAAATATTGAACAACTATCAGTTTAAAAAGGGATTTAAGAAGATTGATATTTCATGTTCACTTCAAGGTCAAGTTAGAAGCAAAATGCTAAAAGATGTTTAAGCAACTTTTGAGCCATTGTCATCATAGTCATGGTTATTATCAGATAAAAGTCTCGAGATGAGATTTACCACCATTAATGCAACTTGGCGCTGTTGCTGAAATCTTTGAAGAAGCACCATCATTTTTTATGTTTTAGTTGACAAAATCATCTATAGACATATTAGAGTATAAGGAATTCTATGACGAGGAGCTTATGGTAATAATGTAATCAATTTCAGATTGATTGTTGAGCGTATCTCTACACTTCTGAACGATATGAATAACATTATGTTAAGATATATGTTATAATATATCTTATTATTTAATTTTGGATATTATTTTATAATTGTACTTGGTTGAGTTTAAGTGGGACTCTTCCAAGACAAGTTTGATAAGTTTCAAATCCTAATTAAGATAGGATTTGATAATGATTATCTTATGAAAATTTAACTTGATTATGGTAGATAGACTATGGCTGGTATTCATGTGTGATATGGGCTTAATGTTGTCATTTTTGGATGACCTGGTAGCTGAGATTCCTAGGGTAATTTTCGATGATCTTTACTAGCTAATTGTGTTAAGCCATAATTCTATATATTACAAACTCTTATTGGGTGAATCAAGTGACTTGTTCAGATTCCTGGTAGCTACATTTATTTGTAATTATCGGTACTTATTGGAAGAAATAATGACTATGTTTTCTATTTGGGTCTAAGGTGATTTGGATAATGGTGTGTGGAATCAACTGTGGTTTTTCTTCTTTTGTGCTATCATGATTTGGTTGGCTGATTACTGGGTATTTCTCTATTCATGATCGACAATTGAGGGTGATCTTTGGGAGTTTTACAATTGATTTATTTTTGTGTTTTTGTATTATTTTGGTGGGCTACGAAATTACTGATGGTGTGTGATTTTGGCAGCTGTGTTCTCTGTTGCTTTTGAATGAATATTTGAGGGATGTCTTGGTTATTGATTGGGAGTCCTGATAGTTTGTTTTTCTACTGTTTGCGTGCTTTATTGGTGGCTATTTTTATTGTCAATGAAGTGGTAATTTTGGGCCTATTGGTTATGAGTTATTGTGTGTGAAAACATTATAAGTTTTCATGATTCTTCTGCAGTTATTACGAATAGTCAATGTTGTGGCTTTTTTTCGTCTGATCGGTTGTTCATTGTGTGAGTTTTTGTAGCTGTCGATAGTGGTAGTTCTTTACGAAAAACTTCAACAGCCATTATGGATTTTAAAGCTCTGATGTTGCAATATTTCGGTGATAAAATCTTTGTTTATTTATTGATTTTTATGACTATTATGGGTGGGATGTTTTAGTGACAATATCGAAGGTTCACAATAAATTCGTTTGATGTAAATCTTCTCATTCTTTCATTGAAAAAGCTACATTGTTATGGAAGTTGTTTTCTTTCTCAAGTGTCTTTGCTTATGTTCGTTATTATTTCAATCACTTGAGTTATTTTATTTTCATCCTTTATTATCAAATACTATTGAGAAAATACTTTGTTGAGGTTAGTACGAGGCGGGTATACGATTGGGTGTAATTTACTTTCATGGGTAGTGAGGATGAGGTATAGGGTCAAGGTTTGGGTGAGTCGACTCTGTAATGTCTTGAGTAAAACTATTGTTGCATCATAAGTAAAAGTAATTAAGCTAGGTGAGGGCCCTGTAAACATAGGGAAGGTATGTCAAACTACGTTACCAAATCTTGGGCGTTGATTTGTTATTGCATATTTTATTTTTTTGTTTCATATTTGCCAGAAAATTTATAACAACCGTGGTTGAACCATAATTTTTACAAAACTACATTCTTTCGAATTTTTAATTGGTAATAGAATGGGATACTGAATCAGAACTTAGTACATCAAGTTGATGTATATCTGTGTTTTGTAATTATGGCTATAAGAGAAGGGGCGTCATTCATCAGGCCACAGTTAGATGGTTAAAACTATCCTACATGTCAATCGTGGATTAGGGTATTCATTCAAGCATAAGGAATAAAAGCATAGAACTCAGTTTTAAATGGCTGGAAACATTTAGTGACAACTGTTGAAAAGGGAGAAGCAGTGCTTAAAGATGTTCCTAAGTGGAGAGGGGCTAAAGAAGAGAGAGCACATGGAAATTCTTAAACCCTGCATGCCATCTTCAGTGCAGTTGATAAAGATCATTTTGCTATGATATCAACTTATGAATTGGTGAAAAAAGTGTGGAACACTGCAAACTATATATAAGGGATTGAAATCTGTGATAGCTTCAAAACTTCAGATGTTGGCTGTGAGATTTGAAGAGCTGAGGATGGATGAAATTGAAACTATTGGAGACTTCCATGAGAGACTGTGTGGCATAGCAAACTAAGTAAATCAATTCAGGAAGAAGTACTCTAAGCATTGAGATCGTCGCCTTCGAGGTGTATACCAAAAATTGCAACAATTGAGGAAACTTATGGTATCAATGAATTGTCATTGGATAAGGTAATGGGAATTCTTACCAAATTTGAGATGAAGTTTTTAAAAGGGTAAACAAGATAGAAACAAAGGATTGGCATTGCAAGCCGAGATTGCTAAGCCCTGAATGACTTCTAAGATGAATCTGATGAGGATGAGTATATGGAGTTACTGGCAAGAAATTTTAGCAAGTGGTTAAAGAAAGTTAAGAAGGATAGACTCAAGTTTAGGCAAAATGGTGGGAGTTCATCAAATAGCCACTTCAAACAAGAAGCTAAAACTCAAGAAGGTGAAAGAAAAGTGAAGAAAATTTAATGTCATAAGTGTTAAGGCTTCGAACATATGTAAGCGGAAGATGCTAACACCTTGAAGAGAGAAAAAGGAAGTCCTATACGAGCACTTCGAGTGAGAATGAACCGAAAAGTAAGTATTGTAATGAAGAAGAAGTTGTGGGTAGTGCTACATTAGTTGCTTTACAAGCAAAAGTTCAGTTGCCTACTTAACAACAACTGTTGTGTCTAGTTTCTGTTGCTTTTAATTTCTTTCATATCTTGATTTTGGTTACAAATCTTTATGCTTTGATCCAAATGTGAGATAAATTGAGTGGAAATGGTGTGAATATTGCATGCATTATTTATGTGAATTTTGCATATAGGTTGAAGGGAAAAGTCATAAAGTTGCATGAAAAGAGAAATAAAAATTAAAAAGAAAAAAGAAAAGAAAAGTGGTGACAAGTGTAGGTCACCACCTCACGGTGGTGATAAGTAACCACCTTAAAGGTGGTGTGACTAATATTTTATTAACTTAAATGTTAGTCACGGTTGTGACTAACATTTAATTAACTTAAATGTTAGTCACGGTTTTCACTTGGTAAGTCACCACCATGTATGACAAACTTTAAGTTAAATAGTATTCATGGTGGTGACTTGATATGTCACCACCGTGCCTGACTAACATTTAATTTAAATATTAGTCATTGGTTCGTGGCTAGTCACAGGGGTGACTTAATTAGTCACCCTGGTGCAAATTCGTGGACATTAATTTTGAGTTTGACATATGTAGGTTGACGGCGTAATAAACCTAAAAACCTACACCTAGAGTGGGGCTATAAAAGGTAAGAGAGGGTGGCATCTAGGATGATCTTTTCATTGACGGTTTCGTTTCTTCACTCACATAGAGACACATAAAAAGAAGATAAACAATGATGAGAAATGGAGATAGTTTGAGAAGGAGAAGAAGGGAGCAACAACAAAGAAGTGAGAGCTGGGAAGAGAGGCCGAAAGTGAGAGGTAGAGTTGGTCTTGAACAAACAATTAGTTGGAGGAAAGCAACTGAAGCAGAAGGCGAAAGCCAAAGTTGAAAGTTGAGAGTACAGAAGACCTCCAATATTTCATTGTCCAACCCTCTGTTTGCTTATCTCATTCCTCATCTATTGCTTGTTTCTTTGAGTTTACTGTTCTGTTGCTATTAACTAATTCATACTCTTATTAGCTTAACAATTGCTACTTGTTATCATGTCACATTTAAGTAGTTACTGGGTTGTTATTTTTAGACTTCTGTCGACAATAATATAGGATTAAAGTATTTTAGTAAGATGACTGTGTGTATGATATGATGGGTCGATCTATTTTCTTGAGAATTAATGTAGCTATTTAGTTGAATATGCATGATTGTTTTATGGATATGTTGTCTTATTTATTACTGTGATTTCTGAACTTAATGGATGTATAGAATGGCCAAACTTTGCATTATTTTAGTGTTAAATGAAGATTTGAGAGATGAAGTTTAATACGGATTGTGAAACTATGGACAATTAGGTTAAGAACTATAAATATATTAATTCAAATATATTAGTAGTCAGGTTTTCATTATTAATTCAGATAGTAACTTGTTGAATATAAAAGTTAGAATAGTCCATTATTTGAATCGATTTAGAACCTAACTATTAATTTTAGTAAGACAACAATCCAATCATTTTCCCTTAATCATGCATAGGAGATTAAATTTGCGAAATTAATTATTAAGATTTTTTCCATTTCAATTAATCTATTTGTCGTCGCTATTAATTGATTATGTGAACTTTTCAATTTAATTCCATAATTTTTCGTAAAAACTTTCACTCAACAATCAGGATAGAATGTTTAGGAATACATTGTTTTTATTTTTATTTTTAATTTAAACTTAATTTAAATTAACCAATTTCACATCCGTGGGAGGCGACCCTGGGTTATCAGCTACAACTTTCTCGTATACTTGTGAATAGGATAGCTTAGGGATTTTCAAAACTTTTTGGTAACAACAAGTTTTTGGCGCCGTTGCCAGGGAGGTGTTTAGTTTTTTGAACATGAATTAATTTTGATCATTTTTATTTGCTAAAGAAATTTTGATTGTTTCGTTGATTGTTTTATCTGTTAATGTATGCATTTTTATTGTGTTATTTCATTGAGTTGTTTTAGTAATTTTCTTATTAATTCACCATTATTTTTATTTGGTTTATGCGAAGAAGGAGGTCTTAAGAAGGTGAACTTGCTCCCTTTATTGACAACATACATCAGATAAGAAAACTTCCAAGGGACTTTGAAGATAATCTCAAAGGACTCAAACTAGAAGATCAAGAGATGGGTGAAAGGTAGCCAGTGATGGAATATGCCAGACCGGTAATTAGTACTGCCACTTTGTGCATACGATTAGGGGAGGCAGCTAGGAACTATGAATTGAAGAGTATCCACTGCAGCATACTGCCATCATTCTATGGGGTTCCCAACAAAGACCCTTTAAACTTTATTAGGGAATTCTATACCATTCTCTAGACATTCTCGTTGGATGGATTAGATGAAAATCAGCTTAGGATGAGGTGCTTCCCATTCACATTGAAGGATCGGGCCAAGGTATGGCTGATGACACTTCCACTCGTTTCATTGACTACATGGGAAGAGGTGTACAACAAGCTTATGGGAAAATTCTATTCCCATCAGAAGACTTTTAAGTTGTGGAAAAAGATAGCTACCTTCCCATCAGAAGACTTTTAAGTTGCGGAAAAAGATAGCTACCTTCACTCAGATGGAGGAAGAGCCATTCCATGAGGCATGGGAGTGCTTCTGTAACATCCTGTTCCTATGCTAAGGGCTATAACCCTATATTTTTTAATTGAGAAATAGTAATGAGAAATTAGAAAATGCATTTCATGCTTATGTATAATGGTAGCATATATACACGTGAATTAGATTATTGCACACATTATAATGAGTTGCTCATGCACTCATTTGACATTTTCCAGGTATAAACTATTATTTTAATGTGATTATAATGTGAATTATGAATTATGTGTCTTTAAAAAAATGAGCTGGAGTGTATAAATCGTGAATTAAAATTTTTGGTGAAATATGAGAATTTTCTGGAATTTAAGGATATTTTTGGACTAGGAACAATTCCAAGTGGCAGAACAATTGATGAATGAATCTTGAATAAAAGGTAGTGCATGATTGTTCACAAGCACGATCATGAAAAAATGGGTCATTAAGGAATTTTACGACTGTGCACAAGCACAATTGTGACAATAGAGGATCAATTGGAAGTGTATGATCGTGCACAGTGAAGGTATACTACTGTTTGACAACTTTGAATACCCTTCACTCTTTTGACCGT
>JAOQMP010093000.1:0-16135 GCA_027563575.1 Erythroxylum pedicellare
TCATGTATAGATTGGCATGATGATTTGGATATATTGCTTCTACTGCAAATAAGATTTCTAAAAAGTTTTGAAATCTATCGGCTCTCCAAATATGGCATGCTTTTCTTTTTCCTATCCAACATATATTTCCTAGTCCAAAATACTCCAAATTCCCAAAATTCCTAAAATTCACCAAAACTTCTGAAATAATACTAACAGTCTCTAAATAAATTTTTACTACAAATAATTCACTATTCACTTTTTAAATTGCATTGATCAGTCAATTATACCTGAAAAATGTCAATGAATGCATGAATAATTATTTTAAATAAGCCAACAATAAATATTCATGTGTGTGTGAATATACTATGATGTATGAGCATGTAATGCACTCTAATCCCTTAGTATGCTCAGTTGACACTTATTGGGTCTAGCCCCGAACATGGGATATTACAATTCTCCCCTCCTTAAGAAATTTTTTTCTCGAAATTCTTACCTGATTGATGAAACAGATGGGGATATTGCTTTTTTATATGTTTCTCAGTTTCCCACGTTGCTTCTTTACTCGAATGATTATGCCACAGGACTTTTACCATCGAAATTTCCCAATTCCTCAATTGTTTTATCTGATACCCAACTATCTGAACTGGCTTCTCAACATAGCTTAAGCTACTAGTAACTTCAATATCCTTAGTCAGTATCACATGTATTGGATCAGACCTATATTTCTTAAGCATGCTCACGTGAAAAACATAATGTATCTATGACATCACAGTAGGTAAGGCTAAATACTATGCCAAAGGCCCAATTCTCTCGAGAATTTCATAAGGACCAATATATCTTAGGATTAACTTGCCCTTTTTGTCAAACCACAATACGCCTCTCCAAGGAGATACTCTCAGAAATACTTTATCTCTAACTCTGTGCTCTATATCTCGTCGATGTTGGTCCACATAGCTTTTTTGTCTTTCCTGAGCCACTTTTGTTTAGCTCCGGATCAATTTCAGCTTATCTAAACTATCTTGGATCAATTCAAGGCCTTCAATCATTCTCAAACCTTCTTCATCCCAGTATAGAGGTGATCGACGTTTTCTCCCATACAATGCTTCATATGGAGCCATTATGATACTGCTACGATAATGATTATTATATGCGAATTCAATCAATGCTATGTACTAATCCTAAGCTCCCTAAAACTCCAATACATATGCTCTAAGCATATCCTCAACAATCTTGATAGTCCTCTCACTCTGTCCATCTATTTGAGGATAAAATGTAATACTAAGATTTAGCTTTGTGCCCATAGTTGACTGTAAACTCTTCCAGAATCTTGAAGTGAATCTGGGATCCTTGTCTGCTACAATGGACATTTGGACCCCATGCAATCTCACAACCTCAGTCATATATTTTCAGAACAACTAGTCTAGTGAATTGTTTTCCCAAACTGGTATGAAATGGGCCAATTTAGTTAATCGATCCACCGCAACCCATATCATATCATTTTGCTTTAGAGTCTTAGGCAATCCCATCACAAAATCTATAGTAATTTGTTCCCATTTCCACTTTGAAATAGGCAACGAATGAAGTTTTCCAACTGGAGCCTGATGCTCAGCCTTAATTTGCTGGCAAGTTAAAAATTTAGAAATGAACTATACTACTTGTTTCTTCATTCCAGGCCACCAAAAGTGTTGCTTTAGTGTATTATACATCTTGGTAGTACTAGGATGCATAGTATAGGTGGCCATATGAGCTTCCTCAAAGATTTCCTTCCTGAGATCATCGAAATTAGGCATAAACAGTCTCTGCTTTAACCACAATGTTTCATCTCTCAATTAAAAGTCGGAATCTGAATTCATCTTAATTTTCTCAATTAGTCTCATCATATCAGGATCATCACTCTGAACTTTTCTAATTCTATCATGCAACATTGGTATCAGTTTTAATGTGGTTGTTAATGCTTCATTATGCTCAAGATTTAACTACGCAGTCAAAGCTCTCACCTGAATCAAGCTTGGTAACCTCGCTAACTGAATATAAGGTACACTACTATGTGACTTTCTACTCAATGAATCAGCCCTAATATTTGCTTTCCCCAGATAATACTCAATCGTGCAGTCATAATCCTTTAACAACTCGAACCACCTCCTCTGTCTAATGTTCAACTCTTTTTGACTCAACAGATATCTCAAAATCTTGTGATTAGTGTACATGTGAAATGTCTCTCTATATAAATAATGTCTCCAAATCTTTAGAGAAAAGACTGCTGTTGTGAGGTCTAAATCATGTACTGGATAATTCATCTTATGAGACTATAATTGTCTGGATTCATAGGCTATCACCTTGCCACGCTGCATCAATACACATCCTAGTCCTTGATGCAATACATCACTGTATACTACATAGCCACCAGATCCCGATGGAATAGTCAACACCGGTGTTATAGTTAATCGATGTTTCAACTCGTCAAAACTTCTCTGACAGTCATCATTCCATTTAAATGTCACATTCTTCCTCAGAAGTTTTATCAAAGGGGCTGAGATCAACGTAAACCCCTCGACAAACTTTCTGTAATAACCAGTCAACCCGAGAAAACTCCAGATCTATGAGACATTCTTCAAAGTCTCGCATTTCAATATTACCTGTATCTTCATTGGGTCCACTTGAATACCATGCCCAGTTACTATATGACCCAGAAACACCACTTGATTCAGCCAAAATTCACATTTACTAAATTTGGCATACAGTTGTTTTTCCTCTCACAAGCTGTAAAATCATTCTCAGATGCTTAGCATATTCCTCACTGCTTTTCAAATACACCAAAATATCATAAGTAAATACAATTACAAAATGATCTAGGTAGGGCTAAAACACCTTATTCATCAATGCCATAAATGCAAATGTGGCATTAGTCAACCTAAATGGCATTATTAAAAACTCAAAATGCCCATACTTGCTCATGAAGGCACTTGTTGGTACATCAACCTCTGCTATCTTTAGCTGATAATACCCAGATCTCAAATCGAGTTTAGTAAACACTTGAGCTCCCTGCAATTGATCAAACAAGTCATGGATTCTAGGCAACACGTATTTGTTCTTCAATATGACCCGATTAAGTTGCCTATAGTCGATGCATGACCTCAAAGTACTATCTTTCTTCTTTACAAATAACACTAGAGCTCCCTAGGGTGAAACACTAGGTGTAATGAATCCCTTCTCAAGCAGCTCTTGTAATTGGGCCTTCAACTCTTTTAGTTCCACAGGTTCCATCTTATATGGAGGGATGGATATAGGAGCAACGCCTGGAACTAAGTCAATCGGGAACTTCATTTCCCAATCTAGAGGTAAACTAGGTAAATCAGTGGGAAACACATCTAGGAATTCCTTCATACAGGAATGTCTTGTACCCTCTATTCAACTCTAGTATTAATCACGTGGGCCAAATAAGCCTCACATCTACTATACATTAACTTTAAAACACTCGTAAAGGTGATCAGTTTGGCTGGCACTACTTGGCTACTTCCTCTGAACACTACCCTCGGATGATTAAGAGACTCTAAAATTACGTCCTTCGTGTAGCAGTTCATGATGGCCCTATGAGCAATGAGCCAATCCATGCCTAGTATAACATCAATCTTCTTTAACTGTAATACAATCAAGTCTGCTTCTAACTTTGTTTGATCAATGCGAATTAAACACTTCTTACAGATTTCCCTAATATACTCACCTCTAATCCACATATCAGTAACTCTCTATCACATTGCAATTTAGATGTCATAAGTGGTGTGATGAATGAATGCGTAGATCCAGGATCTAGCAATGCATAAACCTCAAATGTAAATAGCAATAACACACCTACAACAACATATGGAGACTGTTGAGCCTTTTGCCTAGTCATGGCATATACTCTGGCCTGAGATTGCGACTGATTACTCTGCACCTCATTCCTTCTAGAAATATTCCTAGAACTCATTCTGCCTCTGCCCCGGTCTCTCTGTCTAGTCCCACTAGGTCATCTCTACTGAATAGTGGGTTCTGTTGCCATACTTCCTCTCCTAGTAGACAGCGCTTCAGACACTATAGCACAATCTTTGATCTGATAATCAAGAGAGTTGCATCGAAGGCAGGCACCTATTAACCTCCAACATTCACCACTATGCTTGTTCCCACAATGCTCACAAGCTGGCAACTATCCCGATGCTACACCTCTATTATTCCCATACTGTGCAAAACTACCTCTCTGTTTGAATCCTGACAATTTAGATCCCATCGGTGGCCTGAAAGCTTGATCCTGACCCTTTCTGAATCTTCTACCAAAATCTCCCTGAGAATCACTGGTCCACTTCTGTCTAGACTCTGATATGTGCTCAGTTTGACTATCTTTTATCAACTGTTCAACACGGATCGAGGCAACTCTTAGTTCTGTAAAACTACCCATATTAGAAATAGCTAACCTTATCCAAATTTCCAGATTTAGGTCATCTTCAAATCTTCTACACTTATCTTCCTCAGTAGGAACCAAGGCAGTGGCATAACTCATTAATTCATTAAACTTCACTTCATACTCTACTATAGTCATACTGCCTTGCTTTAGATCTAGGAATTCTTTCATCTTTCGATCCAGATAGATCTTGGGCATATAATTCTCTCTGAAGACTCTCAAGAAGTCTTCCCATCTCAGTCTATAAGTCCTGATGGTACTGCCTGGAATGGTTTTCCACCACTGGTAAGTTGGACCTTTCAGTAAGGATACAACATAGTCGAACCTCTCGTTTGATTCACAATCCATATGGTCAAATACCCTCTCAGTTATTTCGAACCATCCCTTAGCCTCCGCAGGGTTTATGCTTCTGTAGAAGTCCACAACCCCCTACTTTCGCAATTTATCGTACCTCTTTTCCCTTCTCTTGGAAATTTATGGAGGCACTTTCTCATGTCGAGATAATGACGACTCTCTACTAACTCTTTCAAATCCTTAGTCAGTTGAGTATTCCACTCAATCACCAATAGCGAATGACCTGTAATTCATAAGAACTTCAATTATTATCAGCTATTCTCCACAACATTTTACACCTAACATTCCTAGTTATCCCTATGGATGCCAACCAAGCTCTGATACTAAAATGTAACATCCCACTCCCATCTGACATATACACATGCCCCCTTTTGGTAACACGTGCACATGCCCGACATAAATGGCATGTTAACTATCTCACTTTCACTCTATCACATGGCATTACAATTAACCCCATAAGTCACATATGCTAAAATCCAAAATTTTCCCATTTTATATCAAAAACTTAAAAACCATAGATACACTGTAGCATTCAATTCAACATCTAGGTATGAGCATTTAGAGCTCAATTTATACAGTAGGCTAAAAATATGCAGAATAACAAAAGATAACAGCTACAATGTCTCCAATCCCAACTGACTGACCTTCAAGCCATCACCGATATCAAGTTGCACAAAATCTACTTCTATGGAGTCTTAGAAGCTAGGTCGTCTCACTTTCGGACCTGTTATAATCAACTGTGCAATTTTGATGAGTTTTACGAACTTAATAGAGTAACCATCCTCGATGGTTCAATCATGTAAGAAAATACAATCATTATAAACTCATACAGTTTATACAGTTAAACAGTAGATTCAGTCTAACATTTTATTACAGCTTTGCAAATCATTCAATGAGTATAAATCATATATGAACGGTATATGTATAAGACTCACATTTGTTTATATTATGTTGTGACTGTATGCCTTTTCAGTCTCTTGTATCTATTGCGAACGCCAAGCTCCGTATACAGTGGGAACCATAGAGCTTTAAGCTCTTTCAGTAACAGTTTCAGTCAGTCAGTAGCAACATCAGTCACAATGGCCTTTATATTACGTGCATTGGAATGAAATCATGTCACAATTCAGTCATCAAATTTAATATATTCATTTGCATGTATTATCATAGTAGTATTCATAGTAACAGTAATCATTAAACTAGGTCCAGCATTCAACTTTTCAGTTTAGAATTAGAGAACCATTTGGGTAGTCTCATTCACATATAAGTAGCACTTCCAATAATATTCACATACGTTAAATGCCTCGGACATATATTGTCCGAAATTCAGTACACAATCAGTTAATGTCGTTCAATAATATATATCAATACAATTCACTCATATACAAAACAGAACAAATAAAGTGAGACCATCTTAGGTTACTTACAGTTGCTCCCTTAAGCCTATTGCCTTGACGTTTGGCAATATCTGGAAGCGATCGCTCTAGTTGCTCGTCTATATGCAATAAAAACAATTTCATATTACTAGAGCGCTTATGTAACAGAATAAACACATATATCAATGTTTCATGTATCATGCATGTTCAATGACAAATTCTCAGGGATATTTCTATCATACATTGATGTACATATCATTTGTATTCCAATTGTATCGAAATTCAATTACTCATTCTCCATTTCAACTATTTCTGAAAGCATTCCATTCAAGTCAACTGTGTATGATCAATAAGTTCCCAAAAATGAAGGATTTAAATAACACTTCCTTCTATAAAATTGTTCGTCTATGTATTAGGTTTTTAATGACACTAAGATCATTCAATTTGATTCAATGTATTAAAAGTTATACTCTAAATATCTCAGTCTGTTCTTGAATAACAGAATTCATAACTCAAATTGGGAACAGATTTTGAAATTTTGAAAACCAGAATTACAGTTTTCCTTCTTCATAAATATTGTAGCTTTATGTCTCTATTTTCATTTGAATCAAGAATCGCATAATTTGGAACTCTACATGTCAATATTTGATAAAAATACCAAAGTATGTTCTGTAAAACATTCCTATTCATATTATTCCAACAGATTCTCACACTTTCATTCATTTAATCATTTCAAATTCAATTCAAAAAGTAACCAATTTTTATGGTAAGGTATAACAATGTGTTAAGAATCTATTGGTTTAAGAATCAAGTGATTTGGATGTTAGGAGAGGAAGTTATAATCAAAAGAAGCAAGACTGTTCAGTATGGGAAATGGCTTCAAGTGTATGATCGTGACTGTTCACAATCGTGAGTTCCCAACTTAATAGAAAAGTCACGATCGTGCTTACGCATGATCGTGAGATCACTTGTTATTTAGTAGAGTCACGATTGTGACTTTAAACATCCAAAAATAGCCTATTTTTTCCTCTCATCTCACGATTGTGACTTTTAACTTTCAATTATAACCCAAAAATTTCACTCACAGGTGTGCAAACTACATACACACCTGTGAGTGAATGCTTCACCAACTCTCCAAACATTTTCCAAAAACTTTTCTCCATTTTTTCAACTTAATTATTCATTCCTAAATCATAAATTCTACATTTCCTCTCCTAATACAAACTCTAAACACATCAAAAGCAAGCTTATATAGTAATTGATAAAAACCAAAACTTCACATGCACTTTCTCTCTCTACTGTGTTTTATAATTTCTGCACTTTCAATTTCTCATTTTCAACAACACTCTCATTATATCTTACACTTTCCATTTTAATGCTTTTCCCACATCACGGTATCACTAGAAACTTTTCCCACATACGTGTAGTACACGGCAAAACAACAGACAGTTTGAATAGTCAATATTTTCTGCAATTTTCTAATTCATCAACTCTCATTAATCTCAGATTTTCACAATCCTATAAATTTTCTACACATTCTCTATTCATGCATTCATTTATGAACGATAAACCATCATCAAGAATCTCCTGATTTAACAATGCTTTTGGCAGTGTGAGTGAATCAATGAAGAGAGTTTGTAAACTATACTTTTGGTGAAGAAACAAGCAAGTGAGAAAAAGCTTCACCAAATCCATACACTACGTGGCTACGTTGAATGTACTACATGTGTCACTATTGAATACTACCATATGTCACAATTTTACTGGCTATATTTTCTAGTCCAAAATATTTCAAATTCAAGAAATTCCTAAAATTCGCAAAATTTTTTGAAATAATACTAACAATCTCTAGATAAATTTTTACCACAAATAATTCAAAATTCACTTTTTAAATTGCATTGATCAATCAATTATTCCCGAAAAATGTCAATGAATGCATGAACAATTATTTAAAATAAGCCAACAATAAATATTCACGTGTGTGTGAATATACAATGATACATGAGCATGCAATGCACTCTAATCCCTTGATATGCTCAGTTCACACTTATGAGGTCTAGCCCTAAACATAGGATATTACATAGATTAACAAGTATTTCAATTAGGTAAGTTAATATCTATCTACTGATACCAAATCCATATTCTCTATTGAGTACGGTTATGGATTGATATTAATAATAACATGTTAACCTAGGATAAATGCCCCTATCCTTATACACATGGATTTGGTATGATTATAAATATATATATACGTAGCTAAAAATATTATATATATTTTAAGTATCCATTATCGTGATGTTTATGCAGCTAATATCACAATATCTAAGTAAATGGATACAAGTATGGATGCCTATGTCATATTTCATGTATTTATGATGGTTCTTATATGACTCAATGGTTTTTTTGTAAAATTTTGTGATTGATATTTAGATTATGCATGAATGTGTTTAATAGATATTGTGAAGGAGGAAAAAACCTATAAGATGTGCCACCTAATAGTTATGCATTAAGACCAAATGCACACTAGTTTGATTGTGAAAAATGATTATGACATCATATTGATATATGGTATGGACTAATCCTAGTTGATGTTTAGCTCCTGTTCAGGTCCTTGTTTGATATATATATTATCAATGTGATTGTGACTTTGTACGTAGTGAGTGAGGGTAGGATTGTTGGTGATGCTTGGCTCCTCATAGCACTTTTGGACTAAGAGAGCCTTATGGCTATATGAGTATAGATGTATGTTGGTGATGCTTAGCTCCCTGAAACCATTCAAGGTTTAGTATTGTGAGGATTTACCCTAGAGATTAGGGTCTTATAGATATTCCTTATCTAAGCTTTATTGTGTAGTGTATGTGATTTTTCATGCTTCATATATGTGTGTCTATACTAATATAAATTGTATATTATGTGAGCATATCAATAGGTGTTGTGGGCCGATATGGACTTACTCACTTTAGTTTCACTCCTTTAAGCTCTATCTTTTAGGTTAGCTACCATTAGTTTTGTAGCAGTATTTGAGTGCTTTAATAATATAAATGCTTACAGAGCTTAATAAGACATTGATTAGTCTCATCCTTAAACCTTCTAATACGACTTTCTTAAATGATTTTATGTTAATCTCCTGCTGCAATATAATTTGCAAGATTATTGCCAAGCTTATAGCTTCTAGACTGAAAATTATTTTGAGTTCAATCATTCACCAATCTCAATAAGCTTTTATAGTTGGAAGAAAAATTAGTAATAACATTGTTGTGGCTCAAGATCTCCTAAAAAATTACAATAAGAGGAATTCTTTCAAGAATTGTGCCATTAAAGTAGACTTCCACAAGGCTTTTAAATCTATAAATTGACAATTTATCATATACACTCTAGAGGCTTTTGATTTCCCAATCGATTCATCGATTGGATTGATTAATGTATTAATTCTATATCTTACTACATCTTGGGTAAAGGAGAACCAAAAAATATCATTAAAGGAGCTAAGAGTTTGAGACACCCAATTTCCCTACACCTATTCACTCTTTATATAGAAGTTCTTAATAGAGTGAATGGGAAAACCATCAGTATAGAGAGAAGCTTCAAGTACCATAATAAATGCAAGATATTAAAGATTCAATGTTTATCTTTTATAAATGGTCTACTCCTTTTATTAGGGTCTAATCTTAATTCTATCTTAGCTTTAATGACTTCTCTAAGAATTTTTAAGGAATTTTTATGCCTCTTTATAAATGACAAATTATACTTAATATTATCATTTGAAACGTTTTTTCTAAACAAATATCCCACTTGATAGGTATCAAGATCAAGAAGCTCCATTTTACCTATTTAAGAATCCCAATCTCTTATAAGATGCCAACTTATAGAGAATCCGTCCTATTAATTAAAAAGGTCTAAAATAGAGGAATTTGTTAGTGTAATAAAATTCTTTCCTATATTTAATACTCTATATATGTACTAAACCTCACATATCTATCTTCTAAAAAGCGTGATCAAATTAATAGAAATGATACTTATATCCTTTTTGTGGTTTGGTGTGGTGGCCAAGAATTCAGTGACTATGGTTAAGTGGAATGATGTCATATATAAAGATTATTAAAGGATAAAGAAGCTTTGCAAGTTAAATGGGTATATATGTGGTCTCTGAATGGAACTAACTTCTAGAGTGTGAAACCTAGAACCAATTCTATATGGACAATACTACACGTCCTAAAATTGAGGGATCTGATGAAAATTCATTTTAGATATAAACTTGGTGATGGAGATGCTACTAGTTTTCAGTTTAATAATTTAAGCAACATTGATTCCTTAAATGTCAATAGTGGACTCTTTAACCTAAAAGACATTATATATAAGCAAGCTACTGTTAAGTAAGTATTTAATGACAATAACTAAGGCCTTCAACTTTATCAGACCTCTTATACCTTATTCTTGGACATTTTCCATACTCTAGTGGAGATGAAAACATACATTGGTTGAATCACTCTTCAGGTGTACTACCCAACAAAACTTGCAAACAAGTTATGTGACCAAGCTTGCTTAAATTTCCTAGGTTTAGTTTGCTGTAGTTTGAATATGCCTATACTAAGATTTAATTCAACATATGGCCACTCATAAAAGAGAATTTATCCACACTTGGTAAAATCTACAACAACAATAAAATTGAGTATAAATCCCGTTGATATGCAGGGTCTGGGGAGGTTCAGTAGTACGCAATCTTACCATTAACTAGTAGAGAGGCTGTTTCCAAATGACTCACATAAAAAAGAGAAAGCAAGAGAGAGAGAGAGAGAGAGACTTGGTAGAATCTATATCTTACAAACCATTGCCAATTATTATCCCCTTCATAAATATTACCCTGAATCAATTACTTGTTTATTCTTCCAATATTGTTTTGCATCTGTCCTTTTGGATGAAATTGAAAGAGCTTAAAAGTTGAAATGTTAGGTGACATAGGCTCGTCATAATGCTATGCAAAATAAACTAGATATATAACTATAATAGCGTTGAGTCTAGGTCAATCCCACAAAAAGTGTTTGGTTAGCGTTTATTATGAAAATAATCAATGTTTAGGATGGGAGGTGGGTTTAGTTTTTCAATAAGAAAATAAAATGAAATTAAACTAACAAAAAAATTAAAGAAATCATTTGAAAATAATGAAAGTGAAGAATTCGTTGGGAGTCCGATTCTTTGGTCTAATCTTGGCCTACACCCAATTAAACATATTTCATTGATTTGTTGCTCTTTTACCTCTCCTTGAACTATTGGACGTAGATTAACAACAAGAACTATTAATCCCAGTTTTCCCTTAGGTTGTGTTTAATTAAGAGATGCTCGCTAATTAAACCTAGCCACTGAACAACCTAGGATATGATCTCTAAATTTAATTAGATAGTCGCATTATGAATTAGGAAAACAAATCAATATAATCAACAACCATATATGCTCAGGTCATTTACCCTAGGTTATGTTATCCCTAATAATTATGAACCATTAGTCACTACAAACGAATCTCAAATATAACAATTATGAATTATATTGAAATTCCAGCAATGGGTTCTTACATAAAAATAATCAAATAGAGCATTCAATCATTCTCATATGACACCTAAACATTAAATATAGGATAATACAATCAATCCCTAAGAGAATGAACAACAATTAATGGGAGAAATGCTTAAATGGGATGTCAGTGTCGATGTCACCTCTGAAATGACATCGAAATGACTAGCTCTCCATGGGTCTCCAAAGGATGAGAGGTTTGCCCCTCTTCATTTTCCCAAAACCTCTGTTTCTGCTCTTTAAATTGTTCCCAGATGAAAACATGCTTCTACTGTCACAAAATGTTACATTCATACCAAAAGCTAGGGTTTTCGAATGAGCTATCCACATATCATAGGTATGACTTGGTGTGTCACGCCTATGACACATTTGTCATAGAAGTGAGAGCACTGTCATGGCCGTGAATTATTTTTCATGGTGGTGGGATGTTTCTCAAGCCATGACATATGTTATTCTTCACTCCTTTGGGCATTTTGTTTTCTCCTCCTATTCTAATCCTTCTTCTTTTTGCTCCATGAAGACAGGTGAGTGTGAATCTCAAGAAAAATCTCAAATATTGTGTTTTTGACTCACTTTAGCTCATTAATTTTCGAATTATACCTAAAATTAGATATGAATTAAAGTGAGCATCTTAAGCATTTTCATAACATTAATCACTAAGTATTATGGAATAAATGTAAAATTAATTAAGCACATATCATTAGGGCAAGGATTTGTTTAACATTATATATTAGATGTGAAATAAATTCAAATTTGTGGGGTACCCAAAAGAAAGTTTTGGTTATCAATTCTATCATCCTATTGAGCAAAAGATGTTTGTCTCAAAACATAGTACGTTCTTAGAAAGAGAATTTATTTTCAAAGAAAGTAGTGGGAGTGAGGTTGAACTTAAAGAAGTTGAACAACCACAAATTCACATCGACATGGAACAAGAACCTCAAGTTGATACATATGATGTGCAATTGAGAGTTCAAGAGATAATAATTCGCAATGAACTAGTAAGATACGTCGTCCTCCCACTAAATTAGATCTACATATTAAGCATGGAAAGGATAACGTATCACTCATAGATGATAAGCCTACTACTTTTAAAGAAGCAATGTCAAACATCGATTCTTTAAAATGGCAAGAAACCATGAAATTCGAAATGGAATCCATATACACTAACCAAGTGTGGACTTTGGTGAATGCACCTGAAGGTATAATACCTATTGGGTGCAAATGGATTTTTAAAAGAAAAACTGACATAGAAGGAAATGTACATTCATATAAATCAAGGTTGGTGGCAAAAGGTTACAAACAAAAATAAGGAGTTGATTTTGACGAAACTTTTTTGCCAGTAGCAATGCTTAATTCCATAAGGATTTTATTGGCTATAGCAGCATACCATGATTATGAAATTTGACAAATGGATGTCAAAACAACATTTCTCAATGGGAATTTGAAAGAGGACGTGTATATGACACAACCTGAGGGTTTTGAATCCAAATAATTTCCTGATGAAGTATGCAAGTTGCAAAGGTCCATTTATGGACTTAAGCAAGTGTCGTAGAGTTGGAACATATGTTTTGATGAAACAATCAAAGAGTTTGACTTTATTAAAAATATAGATGAACCTTGTGTTTACAAAAAGATAAGTGGGAGTGCAGTTGTTTTCTTAGTGATTTATATGGATGACATATTGCTTATTGAAAACGATATTTCAATGCTCCAGCCTATTAAGATATGGTTATCTAAGAATTTTTCCATAAAGGTTATAGGCGAAGCAGTTTATATACTAGGTGTAAAGATTTATCGAGATGGATCAAAAAGGTTGCTTGGATTATCTCAATCCACGTACGTAGATAAAGTGTTAAAGAGGTTTAGCATAAAGAATTCCAAGAGGGGATTCTTACCTGTATCGTATGGGATTTCTCTCTCACAGAGTATGTGTCCATAGACACAAAAAGAGAGATAAAATGGATTGTATTCCATATGCTTCGGTAATTGGATCAATCATGTATGTGATGCTATGTACTAGACCAGATGTTGCTTATACTTTGAGCATAACAAGTAGATATCAAACTAATCCCGGTGAGAGTCACTGTACGGCTTTGGAAAACATCTTGAAGTACTTAAGAAGGACTAAAGATATTTTTCTTATTTATGAAGGAGTTGAGCTAAGAGTTCAAGGCATTCGGATACCAGTTTCCAGTCTGATCAAGACGATAGTAGATCATAGTCAGGATATATTTTTACTCTTTAAAGTGATGCGGTTAGTTGGAAGAGTTCCAAACAACCAACCATCATAGATTTAATGACTAAAGTAGAGTACATTTCAGTGTCAAAGGTAGCAAAGGAAGTAGTTTGGATCAAGAAGTTCATCACTAAACTTGGAGTGGTTCCTAGCATTGTTGAGCCCATAGTATTTTATTATGGCAACAATGATGCTATTGTGTAAGTAAAAGAACCCAAGTCTCATCAACCATCCAAACATGTACTCAAGAAGTTTCACTTAATCAGGGAGATAGTGGAGCGAAAAGGCATAAAATTGGAGTGAGTTCCTACTGAAGAGAATCTAGCAGATCCTCTTATTAAGCCATTGTCTCAAAAGAGACATGATCGACATATGGATGGATATGGCATTAGATTTATAGGGGATTGGCTTTAGTGCAAGTGGGAGATTGTTAGTTTATGCCCTTGTAGCCAATCAATTGGATGCAAATTAATGTTTGACAATATATTTTAATTAATGAAAAGGCTTTATTTATCTTTATGTATTAATTTAATCAATATTTTATATTTTAATACTAAAGACAAAGTCCTTGGAATAATTACTGTGTAACTGAAATTATGATGAGATCATAATTATGACATTCAATTTACTCTTATGTGTTATTCCTAAATGTTCCTATTTGTAGTTTCAATAAGACTAGATATTGTTGAAACGGTAAAACTAGCACACATTATGTTTCTTTCTCATGAAGAAAGTAATTGATCTCATAAATTAAAGTATAGAGATACTTAAACTAATGTGTGGGTGATTATTAGAGAATAAGTCACTGAACTAACCTGATTATGAGAATTCCAAATGGAATATTATTTAGTGTCTATGGATTATCTCAAAATGATGGTTGTACAATTGATCCTCAGACTTGAAATTTCCACGGTATCTAGTATGAGAATTACTGTGTTTTGATGCTACTTATGAATCGTCCTAGGATAGTTCAGTAGGTAGTAATTGGATATAGTATGAACCATATGTAGATAGTTGAGAAAGTCAATATAGGATTCGTCACTCTAAAATAATTAGACAAATTATTCTACTGCTCTTGATTAGTAATGATTTATGGAATTCTCTTGCCAGAGTGAATTAAAATTTGAAAAATGAATTTTTAAATTTCAATTATAAATCAATTAATAATTAGAAAGAATGAACAAGATTAGATGATAAGAGTAGACACTAAATCCTACTATGTCCAATTAGAATATTGAATGACAAAAGGATTAAATTATACATTATAGCTATGCATTGACAGGTTAAATCAATCACTTTGACATTCTTGATATTTGGGTAATCATAACATGTTGCTAAACATCAATCATGATTTATGATTATGAATTATTTAATTTGAGAATTAAAGATAAATTAAAAGAAGTTTTAATTTGTCTAATTATAATTATGAATTAGAAGTATAATTTATAATCATTGCCAATTTATTAGGAACCTAATGGCTCACACATCAAAGAGAAATTTATAAAAGAAAAATCAATTTAATTAAGTTGGACTTAATTATAAAGTTTGAGAAACTTTAGGATTAAATATGAGATATTTGATTTTATTAAAATTAAATTAATTAGAATTAGAATTAGAATTTGTTGGATCGGAAAAAGAAAGCATGCCATATTTTTCAAAACTTTTTAGAAATCTTATTTGCAATGGAAGCAATATATATCCAAATCATCATGCCAATCTATACATGATATGGTATAAGGATAATAATAGATATGAACAAGATGAAGAGTATTACCGACTTCTTTGCTATAGCTTTAATTTCTTGCTGCACTATCCTCTCCTTCTTCTTGTATCCAAAGCCTTTGCTTTGTTAATCTATCTTCTCCTTATTGTTGTATCCTCAACCAATTTGATTTACCTCTTGCTCTCCTAGGGCAATTTGGTTAAAAAAATCCTTTGGTGGGAAAGGAGAAGAAACACTTTGGAAGAGTATGTTTTTTTAGAAGAAAGAAGGAAATAATGAGACATTTCTCATACTAAGTTTCGGCCATGCATAGGTAAGAGGAGAAAGTTGGTCAAAACAATGCAAGAAACCTTTTCTTACACTCCTACTTTAGGTTATGCATGATAAGAGAGAAAAGGGGAAGCATCCAATGCATCACACCTTTATTGAATCAAACATAAAGAAGCCATTAAATGAGATTCTTCTCA
>JAOQMP010093059.1:0-16130 GCA_027563575.1 Erythroxylum pedicellare
TTAGTTTAATAAATCTTTTCCTTCTTATACGGAGGCACAGAGACATGTTCCAA
Source organism: Erythroxylum pedicellare (assembly GCA_027563575.1). Classification (NCBI taxonomy): domain Eukaryota; kingdom Viridiplantae; phylum Streptophyta; class Magnoliopsida; order Malpighiales; family Erythroxylaceae; genus Erythroxylum; species Erythroxylum pedicellare. The sequence continues at coordinate 54 of JAOQMP010093059.1, forward strand.
AACAAATGTCTCAAGAAAATTGTAATAATTTATGTGATTATTAAGCCTCTCCCAAAGTTTAAGTTTGTTTTCTTTCCCTTCATATTTGCTTACATTAATCTTGTTAGATGATTTAATGACTACCTAATCTTATTTTCTTTATATAGGAAAATGTGAGAAGGAAAAGGTTAATAGAGGAAAAGTGAAAAAGGTAAGATCTTTGTTTACAAGTTATAATTATATCAATAAACATTATATTATTTGTTATGCCTTGTATTTTTCTTTCATAAATTAGAGTGAGAAAGAACTAAATGGACAAAGGTGTGATTGGATCATATTATATACAATCACTTACTATAAGGAAGGTCAAGGATGGATATCAGAAGAAGCGGAAAATAACTATGTAATTATAAAATTTTATTTAAATTTATTTATGTAGTACTAACTAATGATATTTACATTGAATATTGATTTTATTTTTTTAATTTTAGAATAAGATATGAGAGTTGTTACAAAATAATTTTGTTTTTTTTAATTTTAGAATAAGATATGAGAGTTGTTACAAAATTATGTATCAGGAGAATGAGGTCAATGTAACAGAATTTTAATTTTAGAATAAGATATGAGAGTTGTTACAAAATTATGTATAAGGAGAATGAGGTCAATGTAACAGAATATAGTACTTAGTACACATTCTAGTTATATCAAAGGCTTTGGCTTTAATCCTAAGCCAAATGGTTCAGCCTCATTAAGATCCATATATACTAAACATCTTCAAGAGGAAAACAAGATGTTTAAGGCTGAATTACAATAAATTTGAAAAAAGATAGCCAAGCATGATAAATACCTCAGAAAAATACTTGGCTCAAATTATAATAGCAATGAAGATAAAAGTGAATGGTATTAATTACATCTTTTATACTTTTTTTATTCCTGTTTGTATTATAATTTAAGTTTAGTACTTTTTTCTCATATTACAGATTTGAAGAAGATGTAACGACTGAGTGATTTATATTATAATTTGTAAACTAGAATTTGTATTCATTATTTTGTATATAAGAATTGTTGAAGTTGTAATTAAAATCTTCTATACGAAGACATTTAATGATATTTTATTTTTATATACAAAGCTTCAAATTATCAATTATTTTATGTAATAAGTTAATTATAAAAATATATCAAAAAGTTATAAACAATACAATGGATTAAAAATGTAACAAATAATCAATTCCAAAATGGCATATCGTTTTGATAAACTATAGATTAAAAATTTGACTATATTTTACAAAACTTAGCTAAAAACATTTGGATACGGTTTCATAAACGTAGCTAAAAACATTTGGTTACAATTTTGGAAACATAGCCAAACGTTTTCTGGCTAAATTATTGAAAACGTATCTAATAGTTTTTAACTATGAAAAATAAGCGTAGCTAAACGTGTTGCCAACAATTCCCTAAAACGTTGCTAATAGTTTTTCACTGTGACATCAAAGCATGGGCAAAAACTATTAGCGACGATTAGCACAAAATTTTGCCATTAGTTTTCACCTATAAAGATTTAGCGACATTTTGGGTGACAGAACTAAATCATCGCCAATTCCTATTAGGACAATTTTTGTACCTTTAGCTACGATTTTTTTCGTACCCAAAAGTCAACTTTGTTGTTGTGTAACTATTTGACTCTATCTAAAAAAATTATTATTAAGAAGGAAAATGAAAATATGTGCTTCTTTTCATATCATCAGATATTAGAATATCATAAATTATATTATATCATAAAAAAAGTAAAATTTTTATACCAAAAAAAATTATAACTAACAAGTTTAAAACTTTAAGTACTGATAATATTGTCTTTAGTTTAAAGAAAAGAAAAATACAACGGGCAACGTCTTTATATATCTCATAGAAAAAGAATAGCCAAAAATAAAAACTATGAAGAATGATTCAACCAAATGATATACCAAAAAAAAATTATAACTAACAAGTTTAAAACTTTTAGTACTGATAGAAAAAGAATAGCTGAAAATAAAAACTATGAAGAAGGATTCAACTGAATGATCGTGAAGAACAATTCAAGTGAATGCCAAAATATAATAAGATTCCTATTTAACAAGAGTCCTGAAAGAGTTTGAGTCTTCCTAATCTAATAAAAAAGTTTAAACTTATATATATATATAAGTATAAAGAGTTTGAAAAATGCAGTAAAATCAAAAGATCTTATGCAGTAAAATCAAAAGATCTTATCTTCTAATATATTTTCATAATTATAAGAAAATTGGACATGATGTTAGCTAATTTTGCTAACAATCGAATATGAGACAAAAAATTGTAAACATTATATGGTAAGTGTTGAGTATCTCTCCAAATCTAAATACTAGCTCTATGAGTTTTGCAAGAGTGAGTTTTATTTTACTTACAAGTGATGGCCCACTAAGTGAAGAGTATTTTTATTGACCATAGGTTGTAAGTTTTAGTGGCTTATTGGAGAAGTCAATTTATGATAAGATAAAATAGGGTTTACCATTTTTTGCTCTTGAGTTGTATTGCGATAAAAATCAAAAGGGATGAGGAGAAAACGAGAGGTCTGCTCCATTGTTTTGACATGTGAGAAGACAGCTATTTGATGAGATAATCAAGAAGAAGTGGATCATCGTTGACAGGTATTTGGGATTAGTATCTCTTGGGTTTGTAGAGAGTACTAAATTAATTAGGGTTTATAATTTGTACTAGAACCTAGAAATAATTGTACTTGTCATTGATATTGTTATTGTTATTGTACTCTTGATTATTATAGCAGATTGATTTTAGTTTATATAGATCTGGACCATAATTTTTTCCCCTAATTGAGAGGGGTTTTTTCACATAAATTGCATGTGGGTTGATTTAATTTCTTGCATTTATTTTTCTACTGATTATTGTTGTTGTGGTTGTAGTTGAAGTAATTTTTTCCCAATAATAAGATTAATAAAAGTATACTTAATTATGAAAAGGAAAATGTCTTGAAGTTTCAAAACTTGTTGCTAAGTACCTTCTCATTTATTCTAGTTCGATTTTCACAGGTGCATTATGTATTTTTCAATCCCTTCATTTTGCATGACCTCTGAACGATATATAACATTAAAATTGTTACAATTTTAAAAAGTAAAAAAAAAGTCTTAAAATTTTAATAAGATTAGAAGTAATTTATCAAAAGAAATTTATTGAACATCTTAAATGATATAGATTAGGTAATCTAATTTTTTTAATTAATGATTACCTTTCAACACGGTAGCATCTTAGTTGATCAAGGTCATTCTTTTGAATTTTACATTTCAACGATTTCTTTATTTTATTCCGAGCTGTAGTGTTTGCATTGCCTTTCAGACTTTCATTGGTTCCTTTTCTTTCCTAAGATTGATTTCTTTGTTCCTTAATTTATGCCTTCAGTTCTAGTTTTCAACATGGATCGAATGTCTTACGCATGTTTAATGATATGTAAAGGATCTCGTCGCATGCCCTCTGCAGTTTGAGGTACTCCGTAGTCCATATTATTACGATGTCGTTGACAACCACCTCCGTTGGGCGTCAGATGAGAGTGACATATTTAAAATTCGTCGAGTATATCAATATATATATATATATATATATGAATATGAAGTCATTACACCATGCATGCCCTTATTTTTCACTTAAGAAGCTCATCAGGGCATAAGCTCGATACATCAATGAAGTATACATAATTAGTAAGGACGTTGGTTTCTGTAGTTATAGCATATAAAAATATAAAAGATTATCGTGTGATATGGAAATGGGCAAGTGGTTGATTAGCTGGGAACACCATTATGGACTTGAAAAAGATAAGTTTGAATTACGGCATGTGATCATATGGATCAAATTTAGGAACCATCTTGAAATAGGTTTTCGTAGTTGTTAATAATAATAAATTAAAAGTATAATTGGAAGTATGTTGAGAATAAGAAAAAAATAGAAAGTCATCATTTTATTAATTTTTATAGTGGTAAAACTAATATTATTAGAATTACCTTTACAAATTTTCATCATTGATTGTTGTTGTGTAATGACATAATTATTAATTTAATAATTTGATAGATACTATGATTAATATTATTTGAATTACATTTACACTTCTTAATTATTTGTTACTGTACAAAAATATTCTAGATAATATTAATTATGGTGATTACAAAATTATTAAAATATATTATATAATTAATTGAGTTGAAAATAATTTCGTAATAGAGCAAGGAAATTAAAGTTGAAGTTATCAGTCATCTTGACCTATCGACCAAGTAGTAGGATGCAGATATTTTATATTAATCTCTTGCAAACTTTGCGCATTTATTTCATGTTTCAACTATTTTGTACTGCATTTATGTTTATTTTTAAATCTTACTTGATCTTCGTCGAAACTTTTGACCTCTAACAGATTAATCCAACTTATTAGTTTATCAAAGGTTGTTACCTAAAGGAACAAGCGGGCATTATTATACGTATAGTGGTCATGACAAGTGGCCATCGCGGTAGAGGAATGAGGGCTTTGCAACCAAAGGACTCATTCTAATACTTACCATTAGTGGGATAATCAGAGAAGTTTTAAAAAATGTTTCAATGGACCGCAGAAGTCTAGAAATCTAGGCTTGTTAATTTGTAATCTTTTCATCGACTTCCATTAAACTCGAGACCGAGTAAACACCCTCACAACATTGACAAAGAGTAGCCGCTCCATTAAGATGAGTTATGAAAAAGCTTTAACCGCGCTTTTTTTTTTTAAATATAAAACCATAGAAAGGCCGAAAGTTACATAAAAAGGAAATTGTAATCGTTTAGATGATGTTGATTAGGTCTGTTAACAATGGGCATGCTTGACGAAATAACTATGGACGGCTATGTAGTAAGACCAGTAAATAAACTTCTCACCTACTGTAATTTTGTTTAAAATAACAATCATTTGGATGCCTTTTTTTTGTCTTTTGGATTTTACAGCCAAACACTCAATTTTCTTAAAAACAGCTTTTACGGTAGAAAAAAATACTTATTCACTCTCCAAAAGCTGAACCAAACAGGCTCTCAGTTACAATACGTGGCAATTCTTGTGATGGAGATTAGAAAATGAAACCTCACGATTTATTGTGCGACATTAAGGCGTGACATTGAAGGCTCTAAAACATCGTATAGATATCTTATATATAACAACATAATGCAAGTTTATCTTTAATTCATTATTCTGATTTGGGCAACCATGCTCTTATTTTAACACATAAGAAGCTTATTAGGCCATAAGCTCCATAAATTGATGTACAGATAATCAGTAAGGACGTTGGTTTTTGTAGTTGCCCCTAGGTTCATAGTTGCAGGAGATGATAGTGCCTCCATTGTTGCACCTCGCTTTAGCACACCCTAAGCGGACTGAGTTACGCCAGACCACCTGAGTGTAGTGTCCACACTTTCCACGAAGACATCTATTTAAGTTGTAGCTGTAGTTTGGCTTCTCATCCACCCACATCTTCACGGCCGCCGTGCCTGTCATGTCCGCGCTGTACCATGCAAGGTTCTCCCCATATGGTCCGCCGGAGTGCACCATTCTGCAGTTTCCCTTGAGTTTATTGACGTAAGCTCGGGCATAAGCCGCCACCTTATTATCCCATTTCATGGGTCCAACACCAACTCGTGCACGAGCTGCATTGTGAGCGTTTAGGTAGTCTTGAGGTGTGTTTTGAGCATTCGATTGATATAAAAAGGCTAAGGTAATGAAGCAAGCAATTGCTATGGAAGTGAAGTTGTAGATCCCCATATATAATGGTTCGTTTTCGGAAGACAGACAAAGGCAACTATGAGAAAACTTAGTTAAGATATTTGGTGAAGAATGGAGGGATGGTTGAGAGGTATTTATAGGAATGCCGTGTGGAAAATTCGTCAAGGTTTGTATAATATAAAAATCTAAAATTTATTAAGCAAATGGTGGATTAGTTAGGAAGACCATTATCGACTACAAATAAATAAATTTTTAGAATATATTTTAAGTATAAAATTTTATAACGTTATCACTAAGATCAATCATCAAAATTAAGATTACCAGTTTCCTAATTATAATTAAAATGAGCATATTATATATTAAGACCGGGCGTATTTATCATGGTTTTTGTTTCAATGACCACTTTAAATATTAAGGTTTTCTTCTTTAGTTATCATAATTTTTTTCTATTGAAAGAAGGGTAGAAGTAACTCATTCGGTCATCAACAATTTTACTAGTCTATTGTTTTTGTTTTTTAAATGAAATCGACTTGTTGACTAATTAATGGATGACCAATATAATTAATATAATATTTTTTGCAAAACTAAGAATGTAGTCTAATGTACTTCTTATATAAAATTTTGTGATGTGTTTAAATTGAATTTAAAGAAAAGAAATAATTGCTTGTGCTTAAAGAATCCCGCATGCTTAATTCGTAGTGAATAAACAAATACATTCGCAACGTTGACGAGAACAAGCCAACCCCCTAGGACAAGCCATGAAAGAATTTCAGCCTGGCAGAGCTATTGGTTTTGTTTGTCTTGAAACACATACAACCAACAGAGAGTCAAACATAAAGATCTTATTAATTAATCCGTTTTTCTTTGTACGATGTTATGTCTGCCAAAAATTGCCATAGGTTATCGGAAAACCAGAACTGGTACTTAGGAAAACTGTGAATCCATGTACTTATGAACACTGTGAATTAGTTCACAGTTTCCATCAGTACCATTTGCCATACGAGAACCAAAAACCATGAACTGGTACTTACGAAAACTGAATTTTGAAGATTCAAAGTGTACTTGCTAAATATCTTCTCGTTTTTATTTATTAAATTTATTGATGTATAGAATAGGAATGTTAATATATATTTCCTTTATTATAATCACAAATTGAATTTGTATCTCTTCCATTTACGTGATGATTAAATTATAAAAGATAAAAAGAAGTAATTTTCACTTAATATTTATATTAATACTTAATTAAAATTAAAAATTATAATATTAATTTTTAATTCAATCCCTAAACTTCTAATTTCCTACTGGAAGGGTATAAGTTGTTTCCACATCAAGTTTTTGTGGACTTCAGGAAAAAAAAAAGTCAATTTTCAATGAATGGAATGTGAATTCCTCCACAGACCAAAATAGAAACTTATTCTAAAACTCTACTTTATCTAGCATTACAAGAAAATAAGACAATCTGTGACGTTTTATTGATAAAACGTTGCAAATTGTGAAGACTTTTCGTGATATTTAAAAAATGTAACGAAAAGTTTGAATTTTTTGCAACGTTTTGTAAAAACGTCGTAAATTTGTAATATTTATTGTGATGTTTTGTAAACAAAATGTCACAATGGCTACGTTTTTTAAATAAAACGTCCCTCTCCACTATTTAAAAAACTAGGGAAAGCAAGCCCTAAACCCAGTAATACAAGAGACCTTCTCCACTGTTTGCTGCATTTGTTTAATCTTTTAATCTCTTATCTCTTCTCTGTTCCTCTTCTCTCACTTCGGACTATGGTTAGGGTGTTTACATCCCAGCATTTCCTATTTCATATGCTCTCAATGATCCTGAGCACACAATAAACTTGAGAGAGAGAGAGAGAGAGAGAGAGAGAGAAATGAACAGGCTCGTTAGTTGGCGGCTAAGTTTGATTTCATTTTTTGTTTCTGAACTTTTGGTAAGATGATACTCGAAGGAAGGAGGATATCAGCGATCCCTAGGCCTTGCTCGAGAAGGAGGATCTTGGCCAAGAAAAAGCCTCGTGTAGATGGATTTGTAAACACTGTTAAGAAGCTTCAGAGATGCAAGATTTGTTCCAAGAGGGATCGTGCTTTTAGTATGAGCAATGCCCAGGAGAGGTTTCACAACATGTGTTTGATGGTATTTCTTTTTCTGATTCATGATTTCTTAATAATCACCCTCTTATTGTTGAAGAATCCGAGTTCCTCTGCAAAAATAGGAAAAATGACGTGTTAATTTGGAATGAGCTTTTAGTAAAGACAATTTTTATTTCTCTTCCAGTCTCCTGATTAAAACCTTTCCCACAACTTGTGTATCTCGAATGTGACAAAATCAATCCCAGATGTTTGTCTATGGTATTGACAATTTAACCTTTAATCTTTCCATTCTCGAAAATTTTTGGCTAAGATTGATATGTTCCTTCATTTGCTTAATCAACTTTACAGGGGTTGGAGTAAAAGCAATTGCTGTGCAATCACCTTATGTTGCTTAAGTACAACTTTAGAGGGAGAGGCTTAATGAACTTCCAGAGTATGCTCTGTCTTCCTGTTCTTCAATGGCCTTTTATTTTGTTCTATATTTGTTCTCTGTCTCTTCTATTGTGTGCAACTGCCAAGTTACACGTACGTAGTTCTTGAATCTGCAGACATCTTCCTCCAAAGTTTCTTCTTTCAGTTTGATGCATCATAAACATCAATAAGCGTTTGCATTCCAGAGGAGCTTCAGGTCATGTCTGGTGGATTTTTTTTGGCCTTTCGTTATGTTGCTTCAGATTCTGGTGGCGATGGATCATGGTCGGTGCTTCCAACATATTACTTTTTAATTAAACTTCTTTGAGTGCACCTCTTACTGAGTTCTTATGCATTTGATTATGAATATCTTAGAGGTGGGATGCCTGAAGCTACAAGGATCAAAATGGACGCAATTCGAAGGAATCCACGGAGTCTAGTGGTTACTCATGCAACTTCTTCCTCAATCATCAGAACATTAAGGTGGTCTTTTACGGACAAATGTTTGATCGACGTGTCTGGTGGATTTTTTTTCTTTTGAAAGTTAACTTAGAATGTTATTATCTTGTCGTTTGAAATAGTAGACAAAGGAGGGATGACAGTCATCAGCTTTTGTTCCTGTGCCAAAGAGGTGACAGCGCTTAAGAATGAATCAACTAACTGAGTCATTTGCGTTTGATTTTCTGGTGGGTGTAGGATTTCTTGCTCAGTACCTTATCAAACCACTATTAGGATTTGTTATTACAATGGTACTTTTCAAGCATATGGTATTTCTTTTAAATGGTGGTTCAATTCTTAGAATCCATCAGTCTTCTTTGTCAATAGTTGTCATCTTTTCAATATAGCTATAATAATGTTTAGCTCACCAATATCATATAACTCTAATGCTTTGCCTATTTCCCTTTTTGGAAATCTAATTTTCTTTAATTTCCAAAAAAATCATAGAACTATAAAACTCTGGTTAATTTCATTTTGGCCAGCTTTGCTGTCATTCATCTTAGTAGATAAGTTGTTCCTGTTTTCAATAATTTCAAGGATTGAATGCATGGTGACTAAAGTGATTTTTCAACTAACAAAATTTGTTGCTTAAAAGAATGTCCAAGTTGTTTATATTCTTTCATAATCTTACTTGTGAAAGTCATAACATTTGGAATGTGTATTTTCATTCTCCCAGACATTGCATTTAGAAATCTAACAGGTATACTATCTTTGAAGGCAGAGTGACAATCAGGTTTACCTACACTTCAAATTTTGAATGTAGACAAAGTTACCATGTCACTAATTATCAATATTGCACTGCTTCTTTACTTCTGGGATGCTTATTGAAGAGCTTGCTCCAACTTGTATTTTGTTTTAGACTGACGATATGAGAAAAGAAAAATAGTTGCCAACTTACTGAAATTTTAATTTCCAATTAAGGTTGCTGATTTGGTATTCTTTTCATTTATACACTTTGAAACTATCAGCACCTCTTGCAACTGGTCTTATATTGGTCTCATGTTGCCTTGGAGGACAAGCATCTAATGTCGCAACCTACGTATCAAAGGGAAATGTAGCACTTTTAGTTCTCATGACAACCTATGTGGAAGCATATTTTCTTTAGGAAAATAACCTCTTGTATTAATTTTTAGCAGTAAACCATTTTATGCAGTCAGTTATGGGCCTACCTAACTGCCATTTTTCATGAACTAAGCTTCATGTCTCACTGTTTTTTATATACATTTGGTACTTGATCTCTATTTTCTTCCTATCAGGTGTATTATGAGGATTTATTATGTTTTTTTGTATTATATTAGTTCACATGTTAGTAGAGTTGTTTCAAACATATGAAATTAGTACTACGAAAATCTTTATATGATCTTTGCTCATGTTAATTAGTTTTTGCCTAAATTGTAATTGAAAGTAATTTAATTCTGGTTGATAATGAGGAGATGGGGATTCATAAAACAATATGATTTATAAAACAATAAAGTGCCTAACAAACTGCTTGGCACTTGAATAGTTATTAAACAAATAAGATTAAAAATTGTATTTAAAAAAATAATTATCAAAATTAGAAAATTATTACATTAATATGATTTTTGAAAAATGGGAAAATAATACAAATGATAATAAAAATGTTTCGGAAGACATTCCGTGATGTTTTTATAAACGTTGCGGAAAACATTCTGTGACGTTTTCAAAAAAACGTTGCGGATTCCTTCACATTCCGTGACGTTTTAAAATGTCACGGAATGTTACACAATCCGTGACATTTTTTAAAAACGTCACGGAACGTTAGAGATTCCCTGAAATTTTTTAGAAACATCGCAGATTGTCTATACTTTTAGTGACATTTTTATAAACATCGCGAAATGTCAGTGTTTTCCGTGATGTTTTAAATAAAACGTCATAGAAATATTTTGCCTACACATTCTGCGACGTTTCATGTGATGTTTTTTAAAACGTCGCAGAATACATTTTGCGACATTTTTTCACATTCTGTGACGTTTTAAAAACGTCGCAAAATGCCTTGTTTTCTTATAGTATAGCTAGTGTTAAGAAGCGTGGTCCATTAGAGGACAGAGAAATTCATCAAAGAAAAAGGTTGAAGGTGAAACATAGTCCGACCTTGCGGTGCTATGTCTTTCAAGTCAAGAGCAAACTAGCATTATAGTGTCAAGTGAAAGATATGAGTCAAACTCAACAAAATTTTCGAGGACACATGAAGAAAAATGTTGATTCTTGTTAGGCTTACGTGGAAATAGAGTTTCAATAACCTTAGGCTTATGTGAAAATAAAGTTTCAAAAGAATATTAGGTTAATTACCAAAAAAATCTCAAAATTTTTGAAATTCAGGCTATAATTACAAAACTAAATAAAGTTTAGGATTATTTCATAATTAACCCAAGAATATATTTTCCTTGATAGTCAAAAGTATAAGTTCTCTAGTGATGATTGGCAACTTAAGAGGTGCATTTATTATAAAAGGAAAATTACAATATGGTACGTATATCTTAATAGGAAATGTGATAGGAATGATGGTTGTTTCCTAATCGTTAGAACATAAGAATGATAATACTGTGATATGGTACATGTGGTTAAGTCATCTTAGTTCGCAAGAAGATGATAAAACTTCACAAAGAGAGCTTATTAGAGGATGAAAAACATAACAAGGAAGACTTTTATAGTTCACGCCCTTTGCTAAAAGTCTCAGGTAACCTTCAATGATATAATGTTTGGAAAGCAACATATGTTAAGGAAAACATATTGAAATGACATGTCACTATGAATAATAAATAGTACTAGTTCAAAGGTGGTATAGTTCAAAAGTGGTATAAGTGATACTATGGAATAAATATTAAAGGTTTTCTTTTCCAAATATCTTCCTATAAGTTTGCCATTAAGAAATTCAATAGATCAATTGATTCCACTTTCTAGAATTTGAAGATACACTACAACAGAAATCACATTTGGCTACAAAAAAAAATCATCTCTAAAGCTTAAATCCTTTGCTAATAGTAATTAGTGCCAAATTTCCATAGCTGAAAATTATAGATGACGTTTTTAGATAATCATCATTAATAGTTTTTTTCCTACACTATTTCGTAGCAAAAAACTATTAGTGACATTTTCTGACATCACCGCCAATACTTTTGGCTGCACTTAGTTTTCATAGCTAAAAATTGTTAGCTACATTTTTGGAAATGTATCCAAAGGTTTTTAGCTATATTTTTGAAGATGTTGCCTAAAAGTTTTACCTATATTTTTAAAAACATAACCAAATGTTCTTAGGTACGTTTTGTAAAATATGGTCAAATTTTTAGAATACATTTTAACAAAATGATATAACATGTTGAATTATGATTGTTTGTGACATTTTTCATATTTTTGTATATAGTATTTAGTTTTTTGTTGTTAATTTATTGTAAAAATTACACAAAAATAATTGATAATTTAAAGCATTGTATATAAAAAAATAACATATCGTTAAATTTGTTCATGCACAAGATTTTAATTACAACTTAAAAATACTTATATTCAAAATAATAAATACAGAGATTAGATTAATCACTCAGGCTTGTTTTCATCTTCATTGTTTACATAATTCAAGCCAAGTAATTTTTTGAGGTACTTTTCATGCTTGGCTAACTTTTTTTTTTTTAAGCAACCTGTTTTCCTCTTCAAGACATTAAAGGTATGTTGGTATTGATGAGGAGGAAGCAGTTGACTTATGGCCAAATCCAAGACCTTCGATATATTTGGATTGTGCACCTAGCACTTTGTTGCAAATGTCTTCTAAGTTTGTGTCATTTCCCCCAGACATTGATGTTTGCAACAACTCTTGCATGTTATTCTAAAATTAAAAAAATAATATTCAATGCAATATTATTAGTTAGAACTAAAAAAATAAGTAAACTTAAAATTTTAAAAAATTTTATACTTACATAAGATCAATATTGCACAAAATTCTTTATCTTGTTGATCGTGGTTTTTCGATATATGTAGTTTTAATATTTTAACCTCGATATTCCACAAGCATATGGGTTGTTCACATAATATCTAAGGTGTCGATCCCACGAGGAGAGTTAATCTAATCCTAAACTCTAAGGCTGAAGCAAATTGTAAAAATTCAACTATAACTACGCTAAAATAATAACATAATTTAATCAATCAATTCAATTAACGAATTGTAATGTACACATCAAGAATCAACCTAAGGAACTACCAATTGAGAGAAAGGGGAAATTTTTACCTATCTTCAATACTAACCTAATTAATTATGAAATGTCAGATTATTGATCCTGGTGTAACATCTCGTTACCTATGTTAAGGCTAGAATAGTAAATATGAGAGATTATTGAGAAATTAGAAAGTGCATTTCATGCTCACACATAATATGTCATACACATACACATGAATATAGAAATTTTTGTACATTAAAATAATTGTAAATGCATTCATTGACAATTTTTGTGTATAATTGATTTTTATGTGTGATATGTGATTTTGTTGAGAATTTTGGTTTAGTTATACTGAAAACCGAATTGGAGAGTATAAATTGTTGATTTAGAATTTTGGTGAACTTTAGGAAATTCCAAAAATGTTGAGTATTACTAAATTAGGAAAATTGTCATATGGCAAGCCAAGTGATAAATGAAAATAGAAATAAGAATAAATGATAATGAAGGAATTTTGGAGATGACTTTAGAATTTGTGAGATAATGATATTGTAAAAAAATTTGGGAGTCAATTGGAGTAAAATTGAAGATGAATAAACTAGTTAAATGAGAAACTAGTTTAATGCTTTAGAATATGGATGAGTGACAAGTGTCACTTTCCTAGTTTAAGATTTATTATTAGATTATACTTGAAAGAACAAGTCACTGTTATTTTGACTTACTTCTCTTCTTCGTAGCTATCTTCTTCAAGCTTCTTCTTTTACACAGAGTTTTTCATCAAACCTCCACCAAAGTTAAACCTTGCTTTCCTCTATCTATTACCACTCCTACTTTGTTATATATTTCTTTTGCCTCAAGAAAAACCTAACCCAAACCACCTTCAAGATGATGTACGTGGTTGTATGAGGAATTATTAGGGCTTCTTGAGATTTTGAAGAATTGGAAGTTTTAACATGTAAGTACATGTAAACCTTTATGAGTTGTTGGTATATGAGATAAATTTGGTGATTTATTTGTTGATCATGAGAAAATGGACATTTTTCATGAATACCATAGATGAAAGATGATATTTTGATATTTTTGTTTGTGTGTTTTGAGGATAAAAATGTTATATGAGAGTGTTGAAATGATTTTTGGAGTTGAAAGATCAATGAAAATGTGTAAGAGATTAGTGTAGAAATTTATGAAAGATGATATTTATATATGCTCTGTTTTCTCCTCACTATATATATATATACATATGAGAATATTTTGGTGATTTAAAGATGAAATCAAAATAAATTTAGAGGTAAGGAATAGGTGTAAGGTGATGTATGGACATGAGAAAGAATAATTAAAATGATAGTTTGAGGAAGAAATGAAGAGACTGCAGAAATTGAATATGTAGAAAAATGAAAGAAGAAATATAGCAGTGAAAAAACGTAGAAAATGAAGAAGATGTGTGGATAATATTTTGATTTTTGTGTTTATGTTTATTAATGGATTTTGGATTTTTTGTGAATGGTTTGAGTTAAATGAGAGTCGAAATTGAAGAGAATACAGAAAATGAAAATGCAAAAAAATGAAAGTGAAGAAGTGCAAGAAAAAAAAGGTGATATGCGTGAGTGTGATTTTCTGTTTTTGATGTTTGTGTGTGTGAATCTTGGTTTTTGATCTATTTTTAAATGTGTTAAGTGAAAGAAAAAAAGAAGAAGAGAAGAAGAGTTGCCATCTGAAAACATTCAGAGGAGATTGATTGATGAATTTAGGATGAAATTGATAAGAAGTTTTGGAATTTCATAATTGGAGCATTTTTTACTGATCATACTTTGGTATTGTAGGCATAACTTGATCTGTATTGATCCAAATGAGATGATTCTTGATTTAGAGTAAACTATAGACATAAGGATACAAATTTTCTAAGAAATTGAATTTTAATTTTATCTCTAGAATTTCAAAATCTGAATTAAAGTTGAGTGCAAAATACGGTTTCAGTTTAAGAATAGTCTGAAATATTTGGAGTATAATTTTTGGAATATTAAAACAAATTGTATGATTTTGGTGTCATTAGAAACTTAAGACATAGGAGCTAGAAACTTGTTCCCAAATTACTCTATTTGCATTGTCTGAATGATCAAGAACAGTGAATTCGAAAGTCTATTTTTAGGAAAATTCTGAGATGATAAAATGAATTATGAATTTTGATTATAAGTGTTTTTATTGAGGTATAAACCCTAAGAATAAATGATACTTAAGTGATTTTTTATATTGGATTGATTATGTGACTTGAATAATGGAAAAATACCCGAGAATGTCATTGAACATGAATTATACATTTTTCATTTTCATAAAGGTGCATCAATGAATATTTATGAAAATGTGCAAAATTGTGATATGTGTATGTATTGCATGTTATAGAGGAGCATTTGGAACATCAACATCTAGACGTTATTGGTACTTCGAGGCAACAGCCTTGGGAGCAAACTGTAAGTAACCTAGATGTTCTCACTCAATTAATTGTTTGTGTTAGATATGTTTTGAATGATCTTGTGAATATGAGTTTAACTGTTGGATTCTGGACACTAAAGGTCTAATATTTATGATTCATGAATTTGATATTGAAGTGCTACTTGAACTTAAATGAGAAGAAATAAATGTTTTCTTAACAATTTTTGTTAAATGCTAGACCAAGGTCCAATGATAAATGTGTTATAAATGTTAATGTGAAACCATGTGATTGATTAAGAATATATTAATGTGAAGCATTCCAATACATGAATGCATGAAAGATAAAGGTAGTTGTTACCAAAGTCGCTAGTATAAAGAGCTTAAAGCTCAGACTGTGATCAGAGCCTCAGGCTCAGTTATGAATGTACTCGGTATCCACTAAGGGATATAGAACATTATCTGATACAGCTTGGTATCCATAAGGGATATGGGCTAGTAAAAAGGCAGTCGATCACAACGACAATAATAAATGAAAGTGAGTCTCACGTGCATTGCATTTATAATTGATATGTGTGTTTTGTATGAATGAAATGTTCGATATGATCGTTCTGATGGTGATAAATGATACTTTATGCAAAAATGCAAAGATGTGAATTATATGTTACATTCGTGACGGTTTACATGAATTGAGTGAACCATCGATGATGGTTACCTCATTGAGTTCGCGAAACTCATCAAAATTGCAAT
>JAOQMP010093065.1:0-16129 GCA_027563575.1 Erythroxylum pedicellare
ATTCATTAATTGAAATCTAATCATACCAAAATTCAAGGCATACCAAATCACAACTCACATCATTTTCACTGAACATTTTTCATACCCCGGGATATGTCAATCGAGTGCCATTTGACTAATTCACAATTTATGTGTGTATACTCATATAAGGCATTTAAATATAATTATAATAAGCATGTCACAATTGTACCAATTTTGATCTACATGCTGACACTTATATAACTCATTAGTCTAACTCTTTAAATATCTCAATCATTTGAGAGGCGGGATGCTACAATTCTCTCCCTCTTTAAGACATTTTATCCTCAAAATGCTTAACTAACTAATTCAACAGATGCGATAATATTGTTTCATGTTTTTTTCAAACTCCTAATTAACTTCTTTTGTCGAATGGTTTTCTCCAATCATTCGATTTCCTCATATTTCTTATTGACCTGTCTTGATGTTTAACCATTTTTACTAGTTTCTCCACACATTTCACATCATTTACAATCTCAACTTCCTGAGTTGGTAATGCATTCGATAAATCTAACTTGTATCTTCTGAACATATTAGGATATAATATAGTGTGGATCTAAGTTCTTTTCGCAATAGCAATAGTGTTATCCCAAATTCAAGAACCCAATATTGTAGTTGGATACTTTACAACAAATAAAAACACATGCACTCACTAGAATATGTTCATTTTTCTCATGCCTGAGTTTCATATCTATTCAACTCTAGGCTTTATTTTTCATTCATACCATATTCATTCATTCTTAACAGTGGAGCTTTTGGTCTACTTGATACAATTCAGTGAAAGTCTTTATCGAAAGAAGATTTCTCTCTGTAGTCATCTATACTGTTCGCCTAATCCTTATTAATCAACTATTTCTATCTTTTCTTTTCATCCATATTACCACAACAAGATCAATTATTATCATATCTCATATAACCAGGATGTTCTATCTATTAGAACTCAATGAAGTAGTAGGCAAGTTCATTTACTTTTATACTTTAGTACATATCATCAAGATTATTACATCTTATCTAGAGATTTATTTTTAAGAAATCACCAATTATCTTAAGCTAATGATACTTTGATCTCAATTGATTCTGGATAACATTCAAGCATTCTATGAATATACAAAATTTACTTTTCTATAGTAGTTATCATTTCAATGCATTCACATAATTTCATGCTTCCACTACCTACTCTGAGTCATCTCAGAAGTTTAACTATAGGGGCCATGACTTAAGAGCATTCAATATATCATTGATCACTCCAGGTACCATATCTAAGTATATAATACATACATATGTGCTAAATAACATCATTCGTAAAGGTAATCACATTATCGGATATGCATTCACAATAACTGATTACCTTTACCTTAAAGACTTCTACATATCTCGTTATCATTTATTTCAGCTTATTTACGTACGTTCTTAATCAATTCAAATTATAAAAGCATAACCATCATGCAATTTTGATCTCAAATTCACTGACATAATCTTATGCTAAATCACAACTCTTATCACATTAATCAAACAACCATTTCAATTCTAAGTTCAACATCTAAATGTTATAGTAAATTTTGTTTTCTTTCAACTTTTCTTGTACACTTTCAATCCTATCATTCCTACCTGTGTCTCTATTTTTTTCTCAGTCAATCCAAAAAAATATTTCATATCCATATCAATTCAAAGTATATAACCACAACACAATACTGATATCATCTTCACTGATATAACCACAAATACAAATGCATTGAGTCTTTGTCTAACATATCAAACCATGTAGTATTTTTTATTTCTAGTTACCCACAAACTTTAATTTTCTTCCTCTCTAATAGATCATCATTCCTCTCATTGTTTCTAATAGCTCAGACTCTTAACGAATATTAAGGCATGTAACTTATGTAAATAGGATCAGACTAGGTATTAATTGCCACTGGATGCTATGAGACATATTTGATATGCATGTATCTTGACACATATTTTGAAAAATTGCCCATGTAAGATACTAAATCTGGGATCTGATACCAAAATGTAACACACCACTCTCATAGAGCATATTTCCAAACATAACGATGATATTTAAGAATATACTCTACGAGGATGGTACATTAAGACTATTGAAAAAACACATTAAAAACTTTTTACGCATCAGATATATCTTAAGCAACTTATATTTCATTTGTGCCCATTTTAATACACACATATTCAATTAGAAAATTCATACATTTCAGAATTCACATGTACATAATATAATAGTTGCATAATGCAATGCTTAATACAAATCAACTGAAGACATATGTAGGTGCTAGCTGATTCCGATACTTAACTCATGCTCATTTGTAGTGGCTTAACTCCAATTGGTCTAATTGGATAACTCCTCTAAACCTGAAGAGCTACGTTGTAACTTTGATGAGTTTTGCGAACTCAATGAGTGAACCAATATTGATGATCTCACTTAAGTCAAATACACAAATATCACACAACCAAACAATTTTACAAACATTTTCCATCTCAATAAGACATAATGAATGCCACACATTTCACATACATTCTTATAGAATATGAATAATCCAAACAATCACATTATCATGGCACATCACTTTATCATCATAATTTCAAAAAAGAATTCATAATCATATATATACAAATGAAATGCTTATGAGACTCCAGATTTGTTATTATTTGTTATGACTGAGTGCATTTTAGATATAGATACAGATACTAGCACATTGGGCTCAGTTAGAAACAGAAATCATGGGGCAAAGCTCTACTTGTAGAATTATGAGCTTAAAGCTCTTTCAGACTAGGTACTCTAATCACAACGCCTTTATATAAACATGCAATTTATGAAATAAATCAAATAATAAAATATGCCATATATAGCATTCACTTTTAATGCACTGATAGAATCTCATATTCATCGAACCTAAGTCCAGCGTTCAACTTTCGTTGAGTATATAGATATCATTCAGAATTTAGATGCAAATAGAACACTTCCAATACATTTCCAAATATCAAACTCCTACCATCAAAGTTGGGAATTCATAAACAAATCACAAAAAGTTCAATAATTGTAAGTTAAATAGAATAAATCAATCCTAGGAAGATCATCTAAGTTGACTCACAGTACGCTCTAATTTATGCTATTGCCTAGATGGTTAGGCAATGTCTGACTGGTGTCTGACTTGAGCATCTAAAATTAGACAATTCACACAAGAATCACACAAAAGAACATTTTCTTAACTTGCATACAATTTCCACAATCGTATATGTATTCCTACAATTGTGGGATAGGTTATCCAAAGTTTCCATCCAATCCCTTCATTAGTTTTCCAAATTTTCTCAGGATAGGTTTTGGGTTAGTTTTGTGTGGCTATTATAACATAGAAAATGGGTACTTAGGTAATAAATTCTTCTAAAATAATGTTCCCATATGTCTTAAGTTTCTAATAACATCAATTTCATGCAATTTAGTTCAACATTCTGCAAGTTATACATAAAATACTACATATTGTTCTCAATCTGCCACTACACCTAGTACTCAACTTCAAGTCAAAATTGGAAACTCTTAAAGAGAGAATTTGAATTTGATGTCTTAATTAAAAATGTAGCCATATGTCTCTAATTTAATAAAAATAAAAAATCATCCCATTTTTATATCTACAGATCAATTCATGGATAAAATATTGATTAATGTTCAGTGAAAATACTACAGCTAACATATTCCAGCACTATCAATCATCAACATCATATGTAATTCATCCTAATTCAGCATCTTCAATTCTCTATCATAATATGATATACTTACATATTTAACTCCAATTCTAGCTCAAACGATCAAGCTAATTCAGTACTCTAAGTAATCAGAAACATCACACATTCAAGGTGGGATTAGAAGATTTTCAGCTATGATAAATCAACAACAATCTGCTAGTTCTTTAGCTATTTTGTGAAGGGTAAAGCATGGGTTTTTATACAGCGATTAGATAGAAGCATGAACGTACATATGAAGATGAAAGAAGTGAGGGTTTCGGTGGTGGGTGAGAAGAAAGAGGAAGAGAAATGAGCTGAACAAGACTTACTTTTGTAGAAACTCACCAGCTAAGGTGTTAGGTGTCATGTAATTGAATAACAGTATGTATTATGGCATGTTTAGCACTTATCAAGCATAGGTGCTGCCAAATGTCTCCAAATAACTAGGTCATTTGTCCATTAATCAACTATGCCATTTGTTATCCACTTACTAGCCCATTTGTCAGACAATGATTGATCCATTTGTCAATTAATTACTAGTCCATTGGTCACCAATTTAACTATGCCAAAGGTCACTCAATTTAAGGCTTATTCATCTTAATTTTCATGTATCAATTTGTCCTACCACTTAACATTTTTCCTATTCCAAATGTACATTTTATTTCATCAATCTCCCAATTAAGCACAATTAATCCCAATTCACTAATTGAAGTCCAGTCATACCAAAATTTGAGACTTAATAAATCACAATTCACATCATTTTCAGTTAACATTTTTTCATACCTCGGGAGATGTCAATTGACTGTCATTTGTGTAATTCACAATTCACGTGTGCATGCTCATATCAGGCCTTTGAATATAATTATAATAAGCATTTCACAATTGTACCAATTTTGCTCTACTTGTTGACACTCATATAACTCATTATTCTAACAATTTAAATATCTTATTCGTTTGAGAGATGGGATGCTACATACCAAGCCTTTGCCTTATCCCTTAATGTGAATAGGAAAAGGCTCATTATTCTTAATGATTTGCTTGTTTACAATTTATAGCCTTCAAATACCGTAAGTGCATAGGTCTTGATTTGTAGTAAGTGAGGGCCGATCCCATAAGGAGGGTGAACTAATCTAATCCTATGTTATCAAAGGTTAGCAAAAAATTATTAATGTAAATTAAAGATGCAATAAAAAGTAAATACGAGAATTTGAATTCAAAAGATTAATTAAGAAATTTAACAGGAAAAGAAATTAAATTTGAGCATCACAAAAAAATCACAACAGAAATCAATCAAGAGAAATTACCAATCTATGAGAGAGGGGGTTTTCCCTATCATTAATGCTAAACTAGCCATTTATATGTTAATGGGGTGTCGGTTCCAGATTATCGTAGAGTTGATTACTCTTTATTGAGTTATAACCATTAAACTTTAAATCATAAACTAATTGAATTATGAAAATTACAATCTCTTAACTAACAAAAGACCTATAACCCTAGTTAGGTCTTAATCCCTCTAATAAACCATTGGGTCTCACATGGGATCTCTCTCTGTACAATAACTGATATGATTAATCATGTGGTCTATTGGAACACCTAACTCTCATTAACCAAATCCAATCATTTTTATCCGATTCACCCTCTTAATTTATTACCAAAATATGTAAGTAATGCAATTAATCATAACACCCAATTAATAAAACAGAAAAACATTTATATTAATATTAAATTCAAGTAAAATCTCGTAGGAAGAGTTAGAACATCATCAACAATCCAAAATCCATCATCATACAATTTATTTCAACCTTACACATTGAATTCAAAAATGAAAATGGAAAGGAGAAGAACTTGGATTGGATAATTTAGAAGACAGCAACATCGGGAGACTCACTTATCTAGGAAGTCAGCAGTGTCAGAAGACTCGCTCGTCCTCTTCCTCTTCCTTTTCTCTTTTCTTTCTCTCTCCTTTAGGTTTACCAAAAGTGGTGAAAGTGAAGCTCCCTTTAGGGTTACATCTCTTTCCTTTATATAGTTTATCCAATTAGGGTAACCTTAGGGTTTTTTCCAGGTCTGAAAGGCTCGAAAAGTCCCTCAAAAACTTAGAACCGAATGTATCCTCACATCTGTCGGTGCGCAGGCCATAATTGTGGCCAGAATTTTGGCCATATGTCACGATCGTGGTAGATTATGCCACGATTGTGGCTCTTTACACTTGCTTCTGTCACAATCTTGGCTTACTGACCATGATCGTGACCCTGGGTTAGCTCTTGGGTCTTCTTTGAATCTTCTTTGTTTTCCACTCTTTGCTTTGAAAAACTGACAAACTCATAAAGGCACATCAAATGTATAAAATTGAAGCTCAAATGCATGCTTCAACGTAAAAAAATGCTTAAAACATAAATATCTACTAATTATCATAATTCTAATCTAAACACGAACTAAACAATCAAATTAACAACTAAATGCACACTAAACTACCATAAAAATATGATGCAATCTGTAATTATCACTAATCCAAACTACATCTTCCAACATCTAATGATATTAAAAAGTATCACATATTTCTAGGAAGTTTACAATATGTGCATTTGGGTCCTTGCTTGTCAATCCATAAATTACACATTTTGTTGCAGAATGTTTAGTGGAGCAGGTTTTATTGCAAATGAAGCCACTTGGATCAGTGGTCTAGCGACACTTTGATTTGTTGTATTAAATATTGGCCTCATAAAACCCACAAGGGTCCTTAGTTGGACTCCTTGATTTCTTCTTTAATTGAATTCTTGCTAAAACTCCTCATCCATAGTTGCTTTCATAATTTCTTCTTCACACTGAGCTCTTCTAATGACACGTTCTAGATGGGGGATATCAAGATCTAATGTTTAAGTTATATAACTCAAACTTCTAGTAACTCTTGTGTTCATGCAAGTGTATGGATGCATGAGTGGAAAATGGCCTCAAACTAACTAAACTAATCCTACACCTCCCCAATAACCCCACCAAAACCTTATTTTCTGATTTGCAATCTAAAAATTTTTAGCCCTTAAATTCTACAAGTGCACGGGTTGTGATTTGTAGTAAGTGAAGGGTCGATCCCATGAGGGTGGTAAACTAATCTAATCCTAGGTTATCTAAGGCCAGAAAATTATTAAAATGAAAATAAAATTGAATAAGAAATGAAAGACGAGAATTTGATTAAAGGGAATGTAATTAAGGAATTTAACATAAAAGGAATTAAAATTAAGCAATACAAAATTCACAATGGAAATCAATCAAGGAAAATTACTAGATTATAGGAGAGGGGATACTTCCTATCATTAATGCTAACTTAACCATTTATGTGTTAACAGGGTGTCAATTGTAGACTATCAAAAGGAGACACACCCTAATTTATTAACTCTAATTAAATTATGATACTTGCATTCTCTCAATTAACAAAAGGCCCTTAATTCTAATTAGATCTTAAGCCTTTTAATAAATAATTGAGTCTCACAAAGGATCTCTCTCGATATAATAACTGACTAGATTGATTGCATGGTCAATTAGATCGCCCAACTCTCATTTACCTAATCAAATCATTTTTATCCTATTCACCCTTTCGGTTTGTTAACGAAATATGCAAATACCACAATCAATCATAACACCCAGTCATAATAACACAATAATAACTCAATTAACAATAAATCAAGGTCAAATTTTGAAGGAAAGTTAAAACATCTTAATCAAACCCAAATCCAGACATATGCTCATATTCATCTTCATATTCAAAGAAAAGAACAAAAAAATGAAAGAAATACACAATAGTATGGGGATTTGGACGTCTCAGGAGAGCAGCAGCCACGAAAACCTGCTTCTTTATCCCCTTTTTATTCTTCTCTCTCCTTAAGGGTTTTCCAAAAGTGGCAGAAATGAAGCTCCCTTTAGGGTTTCATCTTTAATCCTTTTATAGGTTTTTCCAATTAGGGAAAACCTAGGGACTTTTTTGGGTTTGAAAGGTCTAAAAAGTCATACGAAAACTTAAAATTGGAAGAATCCCTGTGTCCATCTATGAATAGGCCACACATGATCATACCCTTTAGTGATATGATCGTGGCCAAGATTTTGGCCTTCTGTCATAATCGTGGAAAATTATGCCATAATTGTGGCCCCTCCATCATCCTAGTGTCACGATCGTGCTAGATTATGCCATGATCCTGGCACCTCCATCATCCTTTTGTCATAATCATGGCTTATTGACCACAAGTATGGCCCTGGTGATCGTTTTCGTCAAACTTTACAACTATAGCCCTTAAATACTATAAGTGCACAAGTTGTTAATTGTAGTAATTGAAGGATCAATCCTATGAGGAGGGTGAACTAACCTAATTCTAGGGTGTCTAAGTCTCAAAGAAATAATAAGTGAAATTAAAAACCAAACAAGAATATAAACATGAGAATTTGATTACTGGAATTCAATTTAAGAAATTAACTAAACAAGAATTGAAATTGGGCAACACAAAAGGTCACTATGGAAATTATTCAAGAGAAATTACTAAGTTATAAGAGAGGAGATTCTACTTATCATTAAAGCTAACCTAGCTAATTATATGATATTGAGGTGTAAATTTTAGACTATATTAGCGGGAATTACTCTCTCTTAAGTTATAATCTCGTTCCCTAAATCATTAACCTTAATTCAAATATGAAATTAGCAATCTCTCAAATAATAAAAGACTTATAATTAAAATTAGACCGAAAGCTCTCTACTAAACTACCGGGTTTCACATAGGATCTCCCTCTACAAAAAAACTAATATGATTAACTACGTGGTCAATTGGATTGCTTAATTCTTGTTAACTTAATCCAATCATTTTTATCCAACTTACCCTTTTGGTTTGTTACAGAAATATGCAAAAATTGAAGTTAATCACAACACCCAATCAATAAAACACAAAACCAACTATATTAACATTAAATCAAAGAAAAATTTCAAAGGAAGACTTAGAACATCATCAATAATCCAAAATCCATTTCAATCTTATACATTAGATGAAAAAAAATGAAATGAAAAGGAAATAGAACTTGGATCGGACAATCCAGGAAGGAAGCAGTGTTAGGAGACCACTTAATCCGAGAAGTAGTAGCATTGGGACCCACTTTTTCTTCCTCTTCCTCTTCTCTCTCTCTTTTTTCCTCTTTCTCTTCTTTTCTCTGTTTCTTGAATTTTCCAAAAGTGGCAAAATGTAGAAACTCCTTTAAGGTTACATCCTTAAGTCTTATATAGTATTTCCAATTAGTGCAATATAAGGATCTTTTTTTGGGTCTAAAAGGTCAGAAAATCCCTCGAAAACCCAAGTCGGGACTATTGTCTACGTATCTGTCATGTAGGGCCTTCACTTCTATCACGATCGTGGCATATTCCCCACAATCTTACTTCTGTTTATGTCTTCTTTGAATTTCCTCCAATTTTCCTGAAACACAAATAAACACATCAAGGCACCTAATAAATATAAAATTGAAGCTCAACATCATATTTCAACCTACAAAACACTTAAAACACAAATATTTACTAACATAATTTTAACCTAAGCACCCACTAAACAAACAAATTAACAATTAAAAACACTCTGTACAACCCACAAACACACGATGCAATCTACACCTATTAACATCCCTACACTTAAACGTTTGCTTGTCCTAAACCAAAATTAAAAAAACAAACAAACATCAACAACAAAAACACAAAACACGCAAAATTGATAGTGAGGTATTGTATTAGACTTAACGAAATGAATTTAACTTCAACCACAATCCCTCAAGTTGTTTTAACTTATTAACTTATGAAATCTATGTCTAAGTACCATACACTAAATACACAAACTAATTAAAATTTTAATGTTAAGTCTATTTACCCTTATCACTTGCACACATCCACCGATAATCATTTGGTCAATCAAACTTGTAACTATTACTAAGTAAGTTTTCATTAAAAGTCAAGCTACTTACAAGTTTGGTAGGTTTTTATTTGGCAAGCTTTTTTTTTTTGACATGAACTTAGCCTTTTTATGCCGAGACAAAATTTTTTGATGAATGTCGATCCGGTTACTTAACTAGGTCATATTTTTATCAAATGGCTTAGTTAGAATTTCATTATAACCTTTTAACATAGAGGCAAATATTTGTTATGAATGTCAATTTGGTTACTTGGCTACATAACATTCTTAGCTGGCTACTTGCTCTATTCATAACGGGAAGGCCAACGGAATAGTTACTTAATTGAAATTTATACATACACATTTTTTAAACATAGTACCTATTTTATTATTTAGCTAATCATTCTCATGAAAATATACTAGTAATGCTACCTATTTGATTAGGCTAAAATTATAAATGAACGTGACATCTTCTAAGGGTGAATAAACTAAAACCGTATCCTAATTAAACTGCATATTTAGCCAAAGTAACCTAGCTCACTAATTTCACAAGATAATAAATTTTCACTACCTAAAATACTATGTCTAAGGCTAAATCTATCCCTTTAAATCCTAGCAATTGACACATTCACACGAATGAAATCATGTAAACCTAAACAGACTATCATAAAATATGTAAAATTCACACTCAAAGTAAAAACACACAACCCTCCCCACATTTGAGCAACACATTATCCTCAATGTAAGAAGGTTACACAAACATACATAAAGGGGGAATAAGAACCATAATATATAAAAAGCATAAGAAGAAAATACTAACATAAATGAAATGAAAAGTGTTAGAACATGAAACTATCAAGGTGACTGAAGAATTGATGGTGTTGGAATGGAGACCCAGTATACTTGACATTGAGGTAGGTTCCCTTTCTTGTAATTGATTTAAAGAGAATAAGCGAGTTAGCAATCTAGCCATTCCACATCATTAAAAGCTTATTTTAAAATTTAAAACAAATCTAACTACATAATAATTTAAATCCAACTACAAAATGTGCTAATTTATGGTCATTAGCATGACCTTCATCCTTTAAAACTCAACTATGATCAATTATGAATGGCTAGCTTCCACCCGTGATATCCAATTTTAGTTTTGTAGCCAATAAATAAGCTACAAATTACAAAATGATCATAAGGACAATATTAATAAAGTTAAAAAATCTAATTAATATTAGTAATGCTTTTTTCACTAATGAACTGTCAGAAAAAAGGTAATAATGAAACTCCCTGAATCTTCTATTAGGTCTAGTTATTTGTTTGGTAAAAGGGTGAGTTGTTCTTGTTCTTCCCTAATCACCCCTTTTCTTCTTCTTTTTGCTTCACAAGTAGAGACTTTAGTAGCTTCTTTAAAGTTGATGTTCATTGTCATCTATTCTTCTTCCTTTTGCTCTTTTAATGATGCAAAAACATCAATTCTCCTTGATGAGTCACCCTCCTTTGAATTCTTTAATACATCATTCATATTTAATGTAACTTGGTCATTACTAATCCAAAGGATAATGTTCTTTTCAAAGACATCTACTAAAGCTTTTTCGATGGTTAAGCATGGTAAACAAAGATCTGGCAAATAATATGGGGGTTTTCATCCTTTTCTTCATTTCTCGGTCTTATACAAGGTGGGGTTCAACTTAATTTAACACTGGTTCTTTTAGCTCTACCCCATTCCTACGTGTGATAGCCTGACATAGCTCTATTAAATTTACTTTCATACTGCATAGAACGTTTTCCACACTTCTCTTACAAAAATCCCTGAAATGCTGGTACATTTGAACCTCTAAGTTGTAAATAGAAGAGGTATAATTGTTTGTTACTTGATCAAACTTCTCTTCCATTCTTTTCTGGGTCTCTTCTATGCCTATAAGCTTATCCATGATTTTCTCTATCTTGGACTGATCTTGCTAAAATCCTAATAGGACTTGATGTCCCATGGGAGTCCTTACATTGTTTGACGAATAAAAATCTGGGTGGTTTTGCCACCCCGGAGTGTATGTGTTCATATAAGGATGATAATTTTCCCCGCAAAATTGTTCCTTATTGAAGACCATAAGAGTTTCTTTCTCCCTGTAATATATATCCTCCATCATTGTTCTTTTCATTTCTTCTTAGCATTTAACCTTCTTGATTCCTCATAGTTAGATTATGATGTTGAAAAGATGTGCCGTCGACTTACAACCAAACTTTCTTCCTTTTTTATTTTATATATTTTTTAAACCTTACACAAAAAGAATCAAACTAATCCTACACCTCCTTGATAATGGTGCCAAAAACTTGATTGTATTTATCGAGCTTTACAACTATAGCCCTTAAATACTGCAAGTGCATGGGTCATTAATTATAGTAATTAAAGGGTCAATCCCACGAGGAGGGTGAACTAATCTAATTCTAGGGTGTCTAAGGCTTAGAAAAATAATAAAATGAAATTAAAAATGAAATAAGAAAATAAACATGGGAATTTGATTGGAGGGATTCAACTTAAGAAATTAACATAAACTAAGAATTGAAATTGAGCAAGACAAAAGTTCACTATGGAAATTAGTGAAGAAAAATTACCAAGTTGTGAGAGAGGCAATTCTGCCTATTATTAATGCTATCCTAGCCAATTATGTGGTATCGGGGTTTTGGTTCTAGACTATCACAGGGGGAATTACTCTCTCTCGAGTTATAATCTCAAATTTTAAGCCATTAACCCTAATTAAATTATGAAATTTGCAATCTCTCAATTAATAAAAGACCCATAATTAAAATTAGATCGGAAGCTATCTACTAAATTACTGGGTCTCGCATTGGATCTCTGCTTGCACAAAAATTGATATGATTAACTACGTGGTCTATTAGATTGCCTAACTCTTGTTTACCTAATCCAATCATTTTTATCGAGCCCACCCTTTTAGTTTGTTACCAAAATATGAAAAAATTGAAAATTGAAGTTAATCACAACACCCAATCAATAAAAAACAAAATCGACTATGTTAACATTAAATCAAAGTAAAATCTTGAAGGAAGAGTTAGAACATTGTCAACAATCTAAAACGCATCATCATACGATCCATTTCAATCTTATACATTAAATGAACAATAATGAGATGGAAAGGAAATAGAACTTAGATCGGACAATCCAGGAAGGAACCAGCGTTAAGAGAGCACCTAATATGGGAAGTAGCAGCATCGGGACCTACTTTTTCTTCCTCTTCTTCCTTTTCTTCTTCTCTCAATCTCTTCTTTTCTCTCTCTTAAACTTTCCAAAAGTGTCAAAATGTAGTAGCTCCTTTAAGGTTACATCCTTAAGTCTTACATAGTATTTCTAATTAGGGTAACTTTAAGGTCTTATCTGGGTTCGAAATGTCCAAAAATCCCTCGATAACTCAAGTTGGGGTTGTTGTCTTTGTATCTATCACACAGGCCATGCTTATATCCCTTAGTGGCACGATTGTGATTGGGAGTTTTTGCTTCTATCATGATCATACCTCATAACAACACGAACGTGGCTCTCTGCACTAACTTTTTTCATGATTGTGGCATATTCCCCACGTTTATGGCTCCTTGCTCTTGCTTTTGTAATGATCATGGCATATTTTGTGGCTTTGAGTTATATCTCAGGTTTTCTCTGAATTTCCACCAGTTGCCCTGAAACACTCACTTCATCAAAGCACCTCATAATAATAAAATTGAAGCTCAACATCATGTTCTAACCTATAAAGCACATAAAATATAAATATTTACTAACTAACTCAATTCTAAGCTAAGCACTTAGTAACCAATCAAATCAACAACTAAACACATACTAAACTACCTATAAACACTCAATGCAATCTACACCTATCAACATCCCCACACTTAAACGTTTGCTTGTCCTCAAGCAAACAAAAACAAACAAACAAACATTAATAACCAAAAAACAAAACATGCAAATGCAATAATGAGGCAATGGTATTAGACTTAACAAAACAAATTTAACTTTGAACACAATTGTCTAGTTTTTCTAACTTATTAACTTGAGAAATTTTTGTCTAAATACCTTGGAGTAATTATACAAACTAACCAAAATTTTAGTGTTAAGTCTATTCACCCCTATCACTTTCGCACACACATATTGATAATCATTTAACAATCAAACTTGTAACTTTTCCTATGTAAGTTTTCATGAAAAGTTAAGTTATTTACACGTTTGGTAGGTTTTTATTTGACATTTTTTTGCTAATTTTTTGGACATGAATCTAGCATTTTACGCGGAGGCAAACAATTGTGATGATTGTCAATCTGGTTATTAAAGTAGGTCATGTTTTTATTAAACAGCTTGGTTGGAATGTCATTATAACCTTTTTACAAATAGGAAAATATTTATGATGAATGTTGATCTAGTTACTCGGCTACATCACATTCTGAGCTAGCTACTAGCTCTATTCATAACCTCAAGGCCAGCAGAATAGTTATTTAATTTAAATTTACACATACATTTTTTAACAAATTACCTACCTTATTGCTTTAGCTAATCATTCTCATGAAAATATACTAGCAATGATACTTGTTTGATTGGCCTAAAATTATAAATGAACATGACAACTTCCTAGGTGAATAAGCTAACACCGTCTCTTAATTAAACTGGATATTTAGCTTAAGTAACCTAGATCACTAATTTTGCAAGCTAACTAATTTTTGCTACCTAAAAGACTATGTCTAAGGCTAAATCTATCCCATTAAGTCCTAGCCATTGACACATTCATACGATTCACATCATGTAAACCTAAATGGACTATCAATGAATACGTAAAATTCACACTCAAAATTAAAAAACACAACCCTGCCCACACTTGAACAACACATTGTCCTCAATGTGAGAAGGGTACATCATGACACATAAGGGGGGAACCAAAAACCACAATATATGAAAACATTTGAAGAAAATACTAACATAAAAGAAAAGAAAAGGATTAGAACGTAAAACCGTCAAGGTGACTGAGGTAGTGATGGTATCTGAGATGAAGACCGAATGCACTTGACACTGAGCTAGGTTCCCTTTCTTGTAATTAATTTAAAGAGAATAAAAGAGTTAGAAATCCAACCATTCCATATCATTAAAAGCTTATTTTAAAATTTAAAATAAAACTAAGTACACAACAATTTAAATCTAACTACGAAACATGCTAAGTTATGGTCATTAGCTTGACCTTCATCTTTTAAAACTCGACGAGGATCAATTATGAGTGGCTTGCTTCCACCTTTGATGCCCAATTTTAGTTTTGTAGACTGTTAGTAGGTTACAAATTGATAAAGTTGAGAAAATCAATTAATTTAAGTAATGTCCTTTTCACTAACCAACTGTTAACAAAATAGGGAATAACGAAACTCCCTGAATCTTTTACTATGTCTAGCACTTTTTTTGGTAAAAAAGGTGAGTTGGTCTTATTCTTCCTTAGTCACCTCCTTTTCTTCTTCTTCTTTTGCTTCATGAACAAAGAATTTCATAGCTTCTTCAAACTTGACGTCTGTTGTCATCTATTCTTCTTCCTTTTTGTCTTTTAAAGATTCAAACACATCAATTCTAATGAATGAGTCACTCTCCTTCGAATTCTTTAATATATCATTAAGGTTGAATATCACCGCCCATTACTAATCGGAAGGATAATTTTCTCTTTATAGACATCTACTAAAGTTTTTTCGATGTTAAAGCATGGTATACCAATATCTGGCAGATAATATGGGAGTTTTCATCATTTTCTTCATCCTCTTTCTTAATTTCTTGGTCTTCTACAAGGTGGGGGTTCAATTTAATTTCTAGCTGGTTCTTTTAGCTCTACCCCATTCTTACGAGTGATAGCCTAACATGGCTCTATTGAGTTTACTTTCATGGTACGTAGATAATTTTCCTCACTTCTCTTACAACACTACTTAGAAATCTAACCCATTTGAACCTCTAGGTTATGAATAGAAAAGGCATGATCTTTTATTACTTGCTCAAGCTTCTCTTCCATTCTTTTCTATGTCCCTTTCATTTCTGTGAGCTTATCCATGATTTTTCCCAGCTTAGAATCCCATGAATTGGACTCATCTTACTAAAATCATAATATGACTTGATGTCCCATAGGAGTCCTTACATTGTTTGACCAATAGAAATTTGTGTGGTTTTTGCCACCCCAGAGTGTATGTGTTTAAATAAGGATGATAGTTTTCCCCGCAAAATTGTGCCTTATTGAAGTCTGCAAGAATTCCTTTCTCCCTATAATATATATCCTCCAACATTGTTATTTCCATTTCTTCTTTGCATTTAACCTTCTTGATTCCTCATAGTCACCGTATGATGTCCAAAAAATGTGCCTTTGACTTACGCCTAAATTTCCTTCTTTTTTTTCCTTAATCCTTAAACTAAACTAATCCTATGCCTTCCCTGTAACGGCACAAAAAAATTGATCATGTTTGTC